>CM044897.1:49282620-49400976 GCA_024500145.1 Gentiana dahurica var. dahurica
GTAGAGTTCACTCAAAACGGTGGTTTACAACCTTTTGTAAATAATTGTATTCTAGAGTTTACTCAAAACAGGTGTTTACAACTTTTTGTATATAATTGAATAGTAGAGTTTACTCAAAACTGGGGTTAACAACTTTTTGTATTTAATTATAGTAGAGTTTACTCAAAACGGGGGCTTACAACTTTTTGGAAATAATTGTATAGTAGAATTTACTCAAAACAGGGGTTTACAACTTTTTGTATATTATTGTATTAGAGTTTAATAAAAACGGGGGTTAACAACTTTTTTGTATATAATTATAGTAGAGTTCACTCAAATCGGAGGTTTACAACGTTTTGTATATAATTGTAAAGTAGAGTTTACTCAAAAAGGGGATTTACAACTTTTTGTATATTATTGTATTAGAGTTTACTCAAAACGTGGGTTTACAACTTTTCGTATATAATTATAGTAGTGTTCCCTCAAAATGGGGGTTTACAACTTTTTGTATATAATTGTATAGTAGAGTTCACTCAAAATAGGGGTTTACAACTTTTTGAATATTATTGTATTAGAGTTTACTCAAAACAGGGGTTAACAATTTTTGTATATAATTATATTAGAGTTCACCCGAAATGGAGGTTTACAACTTTTTGTTTATAATTGTATAGTACAGTTTACTCAAAACGGGGTGTACAACTTTTTGTATATTATTGTATTAGAGTTTACACAAAATGTGGGTTTACAACTTTTTTTATATAATGATTGTAGAGTTCACTCAAAACGGAGGTTTACTACTTTTTGTATATAATTGTATAGTGTAGTTTACTCAAAATGGGTGTTTACAACTTTTTGTACAATAAAACCGGGGTTTACAAATTTTTGCATATAATTGTATAGTATAGTTTTCTCAAAACGGCGGTTTACAAATTTTTGTATATTATTGTATTAGAGTTCACTCAAAACGGGGATTTACAACTTTTTGTATATAATTATAGTAGAGTTCACTCAAAACGGAGGTTGACAACTTTTTGTAAAAAGTTGTATTGTATTCACTCAAAACGGCGGTTTACACCTTTTTGTTTATAATTGTATAGTAGAGTTTACTCAAAATGGGGGTTTACAACTTTTTGTATATAATTATTGTAGAATTTACTCAAAAAAGGAGTTTACAACTTTTTGTAAAAAATTGTATAGTAGAGTTCACTCAAAACGGGGGTTTACAACTTTTAGTAAATAATTGTATAGTAGAGTTTACTCAAAACGTTGTATATTATTGTATTAGAGTTTACTCAAAATGGGGGTTTACAACTTTTTATTCTTGATTATATTAGAGTTCACTCAAAACGAAGGTTTACAACTTTTTGTTTATAATTGTATAGTAGAGTTTACTAAAAACGGGGGTTTACAACTTTTTGTATATAATTGTATAGTAGAGTTTACTCAAAACGGGGGTTTACAACTTTTTGTATATTATTTTATTAGAGTTTACTCAAAACGGGGATTTACAAAATTTTGTATATAATTGTTTAGTAGAGTTTACTCAAAACGGGGATTTACACCTTTTTGTATATAAGTTTACTCAAAACGGGGGTTTACAACTTTTTGTATATTATTGTATTAGTGTTTACTCAAAACGGGGGTTTACAACTATTTGTAAATAATTGTATAGTAGAGTTTACTCAAAACGGGGGTTTAAAATATTTTGTGTTAGAGTTTACTCAAAACGAGGGAATAGGGGTTTACAACTTTTTGTTTATTATTGTATTAGAGTTTACTCAAAACGGGGGTTAACAACTTTTTGTGTATAATTATAGTAGAGTTCAGTCAAATCGGAGGTTTACAACTTTTGGTATATTATTGTATTAGAGTTTAATCAAAACAGGGGTTTACAACTTTTTGTATATTATTGTATTCGAGTTTACTCAAAACGGGGGTTTACAACTTTATGTATACTATTATAGTAGATTTCACTCGAAACAGAAGTTTACAACTTTTTGTATATAATTGTATAGTAGAGTTATTCCAAATGGGGGTTTACAACTTTTTGTATATTTTGTATTAAAGTTTACTCAAAACGTAGGTTTACAACTTTTTGTATATAATTGTATAGTGTAGTTTACTCAAAACGGGGGTTTACAACTATTTATATATTATTGTATTAGAGTTCACTCATAACGGGTGTTTACAACTTTCGGTACATAATTATAGTAGAGTTCACTCAAAACGGATGTTTACAACTTTTTGTATATATTTGTATAGTAGAGTTTACTCAAAATGGGGGTTTACAACTTTTTGTATATTATTGTATTAGAGTTTACTCAAAACGGGGGTTAACAACTTTTTGTATGTAATTGTATTGTAGAGTTTACTCAAAAAGGGGGTTTACAACATTTTGTAAATAATTGTATTATAGAGTTTACTCAAAACGGGGGTTTACAACTTTTTGTATATTATTGTATCAGAGTTTACTCAAAATGGGGGTTTACAACTTTTTGTATATAATTATTGTAGAGTTCACTGAAATCGGAGGTTTACAACCTTTTGTAAATAATTGTATTCTAGAGTTTACTCAAAACGGGTGTTTTGAACTTTTTGTATATAATTGAATAGTAGAGTGTACTCAAAACAGGGGTTAACAACTTTTTGTATATAATTCTAGTAGATTTCTCTCAAAACGGAGGTTTACAACTTTTTGTATATAATTATAGTAGAGTTTACTCAAAACGAGGGTTTACAACTTTTTGGAAATAATTGTATAGTAGAGTTTACTCAAAATGGGGGTTTACAACTTTTTGTATATTATTGTATTAGAGTTTAATAAAAACGGCGGTTAACAACTTTTTGTATATAATTATAGTAGAGTTCACTCAAATCGGAGGTTTACAACGTTTTGTATATAATTGTAAAGTAGAGTTTACACAAAATGGGGATTTACAACTTTTTGTATATTATTGTATTAGAGTTTACTCAAAACGTGGGTTTACAACTTTTCGTATATAATATAGTAGTATTCCCTCAAAATGGGGGTTTACAACTTTTGATATATAATTGTATAATAGAGTTTACTCAAAAAATGGGTTTACAACTTTTTGTATATAATTGTATAGTAGAGTTTACTCAAAACGGGGGTTTACAACTATTTGTATATTATTGTATTAGAGTTTACACAAAACGAGGGTTAACAATTTTTGTTTATAATTATAGTAGAGTTCATTCAAAACGGAGGTTTAACACTTTTTGTATACAATTGTCTAGTAGAGCTTACTCAAAACGGGGGTTTACAACTTTTTGTATATAATTGTATAGTAGAGTTTACTCAAAACGGGGATTTACAACATTTTGTATATAATTGTATAGTAGAGTTTACTCAAAACGGGGGTTTACAAGTTTTTGTATATAATTGAATAGTAGAGTTTACTCAAAACGGCGGTATACAACTTTTTGAATAATATTGTATTAGAGTTCACTCAAAACGAGGGTTTCAACTTTTTGTATACAATTATAGTAGAGTTCACTCAAAACGGAGGTTGACAACTTTTTGTAAAAAATTGTATAGTAGAGTTCACTCAAAACGGTGGTTTACCACTATTTGTAAATGATTGTATAGTAGAGTTTACTCAAAACAGGGGTTTACAACTTTTTGTATATATTTATAGTAGAGTTTTCTCAAATGGCGGTTTACAATTTTTTGTAAAAATTGTATAGTAGAGTTCACTCAAAACTGGGGCTAACAACTTTTTGTATATAATTGTATAGTAGAGTTTACTCAAAACGTTGTATATTATTGTATTAGAGTTTACTCAAAATGGGGGTTTACAACTTTTTCTTATTAATTATATTAGAGTTCACTCAAAACGGAGGTTTACAACTTTTTGTATATAATTGTAAAGTAAAGTTTACAAAAAACGGGGGTTTACAACTTCTTGTATATAATTGAATAGCAGACTTTACTAAAAACGGCGGTTTACAACATTTTGTATATTATTGTATTAGAGTTCACTCAAAATGGGGGTTTACAACTTTTTGTATATAATTATAGTAGAGTTCACTAAAAACAGAGGTTTACAACTTTTGGTATATTATTGTATTAGAGTTTACTCAAAACAGGGGTTTACAACTTTTTGTATATTATTGTATTTGAGTTTACTCAAAACGGGGGTTTACAACTTTATGTATACTATTATAGTAGATTTCACTCGAAACAGAAGTTTACAACTTTTTGTATATAATTGTATAGTAGAGTTTACTCAAAACGTTGTATATTATTGTATTAGAGTTTACTCAAAATGGGGGATTACAACTTTTTCTTATTAATTATATTAGAGTTCACTCAAAACGGAGGTTTACAACTTTTTGTATATAATTGTATAGTAAAGTTTACAAAAAATGAGGGTTTACAACTTCTTGTATATAATTGAATAGCAGACTTTACTAAAAACGGCGGTTTACAACATTTTGTATATTATTGTATTAGAGTTCACTCAAAATGGGGGTTTACAACTTTTTGTATATAATTATAGTAGAGTTCACTAAAAACGGAGGTTTACAAGTTTTGGTATATTATTGTATTAGAGTTTACTCAAAACAGGGGTTTACAACTTTTTGTATATTATTGTATTTGAGTTTACTCAAAACGGGGGTTTACAACTTTATGTATACTATTATAGTAGATTTCACTCGAAACAGAAGTTTACAACTTTTTGTATATAATTGTATAGTAGAGTTTACTCCAAATGGGGGTTTACAACTTTTTGTATATTTTGTATTAGAGTTTACTCAAAACGGAGGTTTATAACTTTTTGTATATAATTGTATAGTGTAGTTTACTATAAACAGGGGTTTACAACTATTTATATATTATTGTATTAGAGTTCACTCATAACGGTTGTTTACAACTTTCGGTACATAAATATAGCAGAGTTCACTCAAAATGGAGGTTTACAACTTTTTGTATATATTTGTATAGTAGAGTTTACTCAAAACGGGGGTTTACAACTTTTTGTATATTATTGCATTAGAGTTTACTCAAAACGGGGGTATACAACTTTTTGTATGTAATTGTGTTGTAGAGTTTACTCAAAAAGGGGGTTTACAACATTTTGTAAATAATTGTATAGTAGAGTTTACTCAAAACGGGGGTTTACAACTTTTTGTATATTATTGTATTAGAGTTTACTCAAAATGGGGGTTTACAACTTTTTGTATATAATTATTGTAGAGTTCACTGAAATCGGAGGTTTACAACCTTTTGTAAATAATTGTATTCTAGAGTTTAGTCAAAACGGGTGTTTAGAACTTTTTGTATATAATTGAATAGTAGAGTGTACTCAAAACAGGGGTTAACAACTTATTGTATATAATTCTAGTAGATTTCTCTCAAAACGGAGGTTTACAACTTTTTGTATATAATTATAGTAGAGTTTACTCAAAACGAGGGCTTACAACTTTTTGGAAATAATTGTATAGTAGAGTTTACTCAAAACGGGGGTTTACAACTTTTTGTATATTATTGTATTAGAGTTTAATAAAAACGGCGGTTAACAACTTTTTGTATATAATTATAGTAGAGCTCACTCAAACCAGAGGTTTACAACGTTTTGTATATAATTGTAAAGAAGAGTTTACTCAAAATGGGGATTTACAACTTTTTGTATATTATTGTATTAGAGTTTACTCAAAACGTGGGTTTACAACTTTTCGTAAATAATTATAGTAGTGTTCCCTCAAAATGGGAGTTTACAAATTTTGGTATATAATTGTATAATAGAGTTTACTCAAAAAATGGGTTTACAATTTTTTGTATATAATTGTATAGTAGAGTTTACTCAAAACAGGGGTTTACAACTATTTGTATATTATTGTATTAGAGTTTACACAAAACGAGGGTTAACAATTTTTGTTTATAATTATAGTAGAGTTCATTCAAAACGGAGGTTTACCACTTTTTGTATACAATTGTATAGTAGAGCTTACTCAAAACGGGGGTTTACAACTTTTTGTATATAATTGTGGAGTAGAGTTTACTCAAAACGGGGATTTACAACATTTTGTATATAATTGTATAGTAGAGTTTACTCAAAACGGGGGTTTGCAACTTTTTGTATATAATTGAATAGTAGAGTTTACTCAAAACGGCGGTATACAACTTTTTGAATAATATTGTATTCGAGTTCACTCAAAACGAGGGTTTACACCTTTTTGTATACAATTATAGTAGAGATCACTCAAAACGGAGGTTGACAACTTTTTGTAAAAAATTGTATAGTAGAGTTCACTCAAAACTGTGGTTTACCACTATTTGTAAATGATTGTATAGTAGAGTTTACTCAAAACAGGGGTTTACAACTTTTTGTATATAATTATAGTAGAGTTTACTCAAAATGGCGGTTTACAATTTTTTGTAAAAATTGTATAGTAGAGTTCACTCAAAATTGGGGCTTACAACTTTTTGTATATAATTGTATAGTAGAGTTTACTCAAAACGTTGTATATTATTGTGTTAGAGTTTACTCAAAATGGGGGTTTACAACTTTTTCTTATTAATTATATTATAGTTCACTTAAAACGGAGGTTTACAACTTTTTGTATATAATTGTATAGTAAAGTTTACAAAAAAGCGGGGGTTTACAACTTCTTGTATAAAATTGAATAGCAGACTTTATTAAAAACGGCGGTTTACAACATTTTGTATATTATTGTATTAGAGTTCACTCAAAACGGGGTTTACAACTTTTTATATATAATTATAGTAGAGTTCACTCAAAACGGAGGTTTACATGTTTTTGTATATTATTGTATAGTAGAGTTTACTCAAAACGGGGGTTTACAACTTTTTGTATATAATTCTATAGTAGAGTTTACTCAATACGGGGGTATACAACTTTTTTTATATAATTGTATAGTAGAGTTTACTCAAAACGGGCATTTACAACATTTTGTATATAGTTGTATAGTAGAGTTTACTCAAAACGGGGGTTTACAACTTTTTGTATATAATTGGATAGTAGAGTTTACTCAAAACGGGGGTTTACAACTTTTTGTATATTATTGTATTAGAGTTTACTCAAAATGGGGGTTAACAACTTTTTGTATATAATATTATATTAGAGTTCACTCAAAACGGAGGTTTACAACTTTTTGTATATAATTATAGTAGAGTTCACTCAAAACAAGGGCTTACAACTTTTTGTAAATAATTGTATAGTAGAGTTTACTCAAAATGTGTGTTTACAACTTTTTGTATATTATTGTATTAGAGTTTACTCAAAACGGGGCTTTACAACTTTTTGTAAATAATTGTATAGTAGAGTTTACTCAAAACGGGGGTTTACAACTTTTTGTTTATAATTATAGTAGAGTTCACTCAAAACGGAGGTTTACAACATTTAGTATATAATTATAGTAGAGTTTACACAAAACTGGGGGTTTACAACTTTTTGTATATTATTGTATTAGAGTTTACTCAAAACGAGAGAATGGGGGTTTACAACATTTTGTATATTATTATATTAGCGTTTACTAAAAACGGGGGTTAACAACTTTTTGTATATAATTATAGTAGAGTTCACTCAAATCAGAGGTTTACAAATTTTTGTATATAATTTTATAGTACAGTTTACTCAAAACGGGGATTTATGGATTTTTGTATATTATTGTATTAAAGGGGGTTACAACTTTTTGTAAATAATTGTATAGTAGAGTTTACTCAAAAAGTGGGTTTACAACTTTTTGTATATAATTGTATAGTAGAGTTTACTCAGAACGGGGGTTTACAACTTTTTGTATATTATTGTATTAGAGTTAACTCAAAACGGGGTTAACAATTTTTGTATATAATTATAGTAGAGTTCGCTCAAAACAGAGGTTTACAACATTTTTGTATATAATTGTATAGTAGAGTTTACTCATAACCGGGGTTTACAACTTTTTGTACAATAAAAAAGGGGTTTACAACTTTTTCAATATAATTGTATAGTAGAGTTTACTCAAAACGGCGGTTTACAAGTTTTTGTATATTATTATATTAGAGTTCACTCAAAACGGGGGTTTACAAGTTTTTGTATATAATTATAGTAGAGTTCAATCAAAACGGAGGTTTACAACTTTTTGTATATAATTGTATCGTAGAGTTTACTCAAAACGGGGGTTTACAACTTTTTGTATATAATTGTATAGTAGACTTTGCTCAAAACAGGGTTTTACAACTTTTTGTATATAATTGTATAGTAGAGTTTACTCAAAACAGGGGTTTACAACTGTTTGTAAAAAATTGTATAGTAAAGTGCACTCAAAACGGGGGTTTACATCTTTTTGTATATAATTGAATTGTTGAGTTTACTCAAAAGGGGGGTTAACAACTTTTTGTATATAATTATTGTAGAGTTTGCTCAAAATGGGGGTTTACAACTTTTTGTATGTAGGTGTATAGTAGAGTTTACTTAAAACGGGGGTTTACGACTTTTTGTATATAATTGTATAATATAGTTTACTCAAAACGGGGGTTTACAACTTTTTGTATATAACTGAATAGTAGTATTTACTCAAAATGGGGGATAAAAACTTTTTGTTTATAATTATAGTACATTTCACTCAAAACGGAGGTTTACAACTTTTTGTATATAATTATAGTAGAGTTTACTCAAAACAGAGGGCTTACGTATAGTAGAGTATACTCAAAATGGGAGTTTACAACTTTTTGTATATTATTGTTTTAGAGTTTACTGAAAACGGGGGTTAACAACTTTTTGTATAAAATTATAGTAGAGTTCACTCAAATCGGAGGTTTACAATTTTTTGTATATAATTGTATAGTAGAGTTTACTCAAAATGAGGGTTTACAACTTTTTTTATATTATTGTATTAGAGTTTACTCAAAACGGGGGTTTACACCTTTTTGTATATAATTATAGTAGTGTTCCCTCAAAACGGAGGTTTACAACTTTTTGAATATAATTCTATAGTAGAGTTTACTCAATACGGGGGTTTACAACTTTTTGTACAATAAAATGGGGGAATACAACTTTTTGTATATAATTGTATAGTAGAGTTTATTGAAAACGGCAGTTTACAACTTTTTGTATATAATTGTAAAGTAGAGTTTACTCAAAACGGGGGTTTACAACATTTTGTATATTATTGTATTAGAGTTTACTCAAAATGGGGGTTAACAAATTTTTGTATATAATTATAGTATAGTTCAATCAAAACGGAGGTTTACAACTTTTTGTATATAATTATACTAGAGTTTACTCAAATAGGGGCTTACAACTTTTTGTAAATAATTGTATAGAAGAGTTTACTCAAAACGGGGGTTTACAACTTTTTGTATATTATTGTATTAGAGTTAACTCAAAACGGGGGTTTACAACTTTTTATATATAATTATAGTAGAGGTCACTCAAAACGGAGGTTTACAACTTTTAGTATATAATTATAGTAGAGTTTACACAAAACGGGGGTATACAACTTTTTGTAAATAATTGTATTGTAGAGTTTACTCAAAACGGGGATTTACAACTTTTTGTATATTATTGTATTACATTTTACTCAAAACGAAGGAACGGGGGTTTACAAAATTTTGTATATTATTATATTAGCGTTTACTCAAAATGGGGTTAACAACTTCTTGTATATAATTATAGTAGAGTTCACTCAAATCAGAGGTTTACAACTTTTTGTATATAATTTTATAGTAGAGTTTACTCAAAACGGGGGTTTACAAATTTTTGTATATTATTGTATTAAAGTCTACTCAAAACGGGGGTTTACAACTTTTTGTAAATATTTGTATAGTAGAGTTTACTCAAAAAGGGGTGTTTACAACTTTTTGTATATAATTGTATAGTATAGTTTACTCAAAACGGGGGTTGTATATTATTGTATTAGAGTTTACTCAAAATGGGGGTTAACAATTTTTGTATATAATTATAGTAGAGTTTGCTCAAAACGGAGGTTTACAACATTTTTGTATATAATTGTATAGTAGAGTTTACGCAAAAAGGGGGTTTAAAACTTTTTGTACAATAAAAAAGGGGTTTACAACTTTTTCTACATAATTGTATAGTACAGTTTACTCAAAAAAGGCGGTTTACAAGTATTTGTATATTATTGTATTAGAGTTCACTCAAAACGGGGGTTTACAAGTTTTTGTATATAATTATAGTTGAGTTCACTCAGAACGGAGGTTTATAACTTTTTGTATATAATTGTATAGTAGAGTTAACTCAAAACGGGGGTTTACAACCTTTTGTATATAATTGTATAGTAGAGTTTACTCAAAACATTGCTTTACAACTTTTTGTATATAATTGTATAGTAGAGTTTACTCAAAACAGGGGTTTACAACTGTTTGTAAAAAATTGTATAGTAGAGTTCACTCAAAATAGGGGTTTACATCTTTTTGTTTATAATTGAATAGTAGAGTTTACTCAAAACGGGGGTTCACAACTTTTTGTATTTAATTATTGTAGAGTTTGCTCAAAACGGGGGTTTACAAATTTTTGTATGTAGTTGTATAGTAGAGTTTACTCAAAACGGGGGTTTACAACTTTTTGTATATAATTGTATAGTAGAGTTACTCAAAATGGGTTTACAACTTTTTTATATAATTGTATAGTAGAGTTTACTCAAAACGGGGGTTTACAACTTTTTGTATATAATTGAATAGAAGAGTTTACTCAAAACGGGGATAAAAAATTTTTGTATATAATTATAGTAGATTTCACTAAAAACGGAGGTTTACAACTTTTTGTATATAATTATAGTAGAGTTTACTCAAAACAGGGGGCTTACAACTTTTTGTAAATAATTGTATAGTAGAGTTTACTTAAAACGGGGGTTTACAACTTTTTGTATAATATTGTAATAAAGTTTACTGAAAACGGGGGTTAACAACTTTTTGTATATAATTATAGTAGAGTTCACTCAAATCGGAGGTTCACAAATTTTTGTATATAATTGTATAGTAGAGTTTACTCAAAATGGGGGTTTATAACTTTTATTATATGATTGTATTAGAGTTTACCCAAAACGGGGGTTTACAACTTTTTTTTATATAATTATAGTAGTGTTCCCTCAAAACGGGGTTTACAACTCTTTGTATATAATTGTATATTAGAGTTTACTCAAAACATGGTTTTACAACTTTTTGTATATTATTGTATTAGAGTTTACTCAAAACGGGGGTTAACAATTTTTATATATAATTATAGTAGAATTCACTCGAAACGGAGGTATACAACTTTTTGTATATAATTGTATAGTAGAGTTACTCAAAACGGGGGTGTACAACTTTTTGTATATTATTGAATTAGAGTTTACACAAAGCGGGGGTGTACAACTTTTTGTATATAATGATAGTAGAGTTCACTCAAAACGGAGGATTACAACTTTTTGTATATAATTGTATAGTGTAGTTTACTCAAAACTGGTGTTTACAACGTTTTGTACAATTAAACGGGGGTTTGCAACTTTTTGTATATAATTGTATAGTAGAGTTTACTCAAAACGGCGGTTTACAACTTTTTCTATATTATTGTATTAGAGTTCACTCAAAACGGGGGTTTACAACTTTTTGTATATAGTAGAGTTCACTCAAAACGGAGGTTGACAACTTTTTGTAAAAAATTGTATAGAAGAGTTCACTCAAAACGGGGGTTTACAACTTTTTCTTTATAATTGTATAATATAGTTTACTAAAAACCGGGGTTTACAACTTTTGGTATAGAATTATAGTAGAGTTTACTCAAAACGGGGGTTTACAACTTTTTGTAAAAAATTGTATAGTAGAGTTCCTTGAAAACGGGGGTTTACAACATTTTGTATATAATTGTATAGTAGAGTTTACTCAAAACGTTGTATATTATTGTATTAGAGTTTACTCAAAACGGGGGTTTACAACTTTTTGTTTATAATGATAGTATAGTTCTCTTAAAACGGAGGTTTACAACTTTTTGTATATAATTGTATAATGTAGTTTACTCAAAACGGGGGTTTGCAACTTTTTATATATTATTTTATTAGAGTTCACTCATAACGGGGGTTTACAACTTTCGGTATATAATTATTGTATAGTTCACTCAAAACGGAGGTCTACAACTTTTTGAATATATTTGTATCGTAGAGTTTACTCAAAACTGGAGTTTACAACTTTTTGAATATAATTGTATAGTAGAGTTTACTCAAAACAGGGGTTTACAACTTTTTGATATTATTGTATTAGAGTTTACGCAAAACGGGGGTTTACAACGTTTTGTATGCAATTGTATTGTAGAGTTTACTCAAAACGGGGGTTTACAATATTTTGTAAATAATTGTATAGTAGAGTTTACTCAAAACGGAGGTTTACAACTTTTTGTTTATTATTGTATCAGAGTTTACTCAAAATAGGGGTTTACAACTTTTTGTATATAATTATAGTAAAGTTCACTGAAATCGGAGGTTTACAAATTTTTGTCAATAATTGTATTGTAGAGTTACTCAAAACGGGGGTTTACAACTTTTTGTATATAATTGAATAGTAGAGTTTACTAAAACGGGGGTTAACAAGTTTTTGTATATAATTCTTGTAGATTTCACTCAAAACGGAGGTTTACAACTTTTTGTATATAATTATAGTAGAGTTTACTCAAAACGGGGGCTTACAACTTTTTGGAAATAATTGTATAGTAGAGTTTACTCAAAACGGGGGTTTACAACTTTTTGTATATTATTGTATTAGAGTTTACTAAAAATGGGGTTTAACAACTTTTTGTATATAATTATTTTAGAGTTCACTCAAATCGGAGGTTTACAACGTTTTGTATATAATTGTAAAGTAGAGTATACTCAAAATGGGGATTTACAACTTTTCGTATATTATTGTATTAGAGTTTCCTCAAAACGTAGGTTTACAACTTTATGTATATATTTATAGTAGTGTTCCCTCAAAAAAGGGGTTCACAACTTTTGGTATATAATTGTATCGTAGAGTTTACTCAAAAAAGGGGTTTACTACTTTTTGTGTATAATTGTATAGTAGAGTTTACTCAAAATAGGGGTGTTCAACTTTTTGTATATTATTGTATTAGAGTTTACTCAAAACGGGGGTTAACAATTTTTGAATATATTTATAGTAGAGTTCACTCAAAATGGGGGTTTACAAACTTTTTGTATATATTTGTATAGTAGAGCTTACTCAAAACGGGGGTTTACAACTTTTTGTATATAATTGTATAGTAGAGTTTACTCAAAATAGGGGTTTACAACTTTTTGTATATTATTGTTTTAGAGTTTACTCAAAACGGGGGTTTACAACATATTGTATATATTTATAGTAGTGTTCCCTCAAAACGGGGGTTTACAACTTTTTGTATAATTGTATAGAAGAGTTTACTCTAAACGGGGGTTTACAAATTTTTGTATATTATTGTATTAGAGTTTACTCAAAACGGGGGTTAACAATTTTTGTATATAATTATAGTAGAGTTCACTCGAAACGGAGGTTTACAACTTTTTGTATATAATTGTATAGTAGAGTTATTCAAAACAGGGTTGTACAACTTTTTGTATATCATTGTAATAGAGTTTACACAAAACGGGGGTTTACAACTTTTTGTATATAATGATAGTAGAGTTCACTCAAAACGGAGGATTACAACTTTTTGTATATAATTGTACAGTGTAGTTTACTCAAAACGGGTGTTTACAACTTTTTGTACAATAAAACGGTGGTTTACATCTTTTTGTATATAATTGTATAGTAGAGTTTACTCAAAACGGCGGTTTACAAATTGTTGCATATTATTGTAATAGAGATCACTCAAAACGGGGGTTTACAACTTTTTGTATATAATTATAGTAGAGTTCACTCAAAACGGAGGTTTACAACTTTTGGTATATAATTATAGTAGAGTTCACTCAAAGCGGGGGTTTACAACTTTTTGAATATTATTTTATTAGAGTTTACTCAAAACGGGGGTTTACAACTTTTTGTATATAATTGTATAGTAGAGTTTACTCAAAACGGGGGTTTACAACTTTTTGTATATAATTATAGTAGAGTTTACTCAAAACGAGGGTTTACAACTTTTTGTAAAAAATTGTATAGTAGAGTTCACTCAAAACGGGGGTTTACAACTTTTGGTATATAATTGTATAGTAGAGTTTACTCAAAACGTTGTATATTATTGTATTAGAGTTTACTCAAAACGGGGGTTTACAACTTTTTGTTATTAATTATATTAGAGTTCACTCAAAACGGAGGTTTACAACTTTTTTTATAGAATTGTATAGTTGAGTTTAATAAAAACGGGGGTTTACAACTTTTTGTATATTATTGTAAAGTTGAGTTTACTCAAAACGGGGGGTTTACAAATTTTTGTATATTATTTTATTAGAGTTTACTCAAAATGGGGGTTTACAACTTTTTATATGTAATTGTATGGTAGAGTTTACTCAAAACGGGGGTTAACAACTTTTTGTATATAATTATAGTAGAGTTTGCTCAAAACAGGGGTTTACAACTTTTTGTATATAATTGTATAGTAGAGTGTACTCAAAACGGGCATTAAATATAGTAGATTTCACTCAAAATATAGTACATTTCACTCAAAATATAGTAGATTTCACTCAAAATGTACTCAAAACGGGGGTTAAATATAGTGTACTCAAAACGGGGGTTAAATATAGTAGATTTACTCAAAATATATTGTATATAATTATAGTAGAGTTTACTCAAAATGGCGGTTTACAATTTTTTGTAAAAAATTGTATAGTAGTGTTCACTTTAAACGGTGGTTTACCACTATTTGTAAATAATTGTATAGTAAAGTTTACTCAAAACGTTGTATGTTATTGTATTAGAGTTTACTCAAAATGGGGGTTTACAACTTTTTCTTATTAATTATATTAGAGTTCACTCAAAACGGAGGTTTACAACTTTTTGTATATAATTGTATAGTAAAGTTTACAAAAAACAGGGGTTTACAACTTCTTGTATATAATTGTATAGCAGAGTTTACTAAAAATGGCGGTTTACAACATTTTGTATATTATTGTATTAGAGTTCACTCAAAACGGGGGTTTACAACTTTTTGTATATAATTATAGTAGAGTTCGCTCAAAACGGAGGTTTACAACATTTTTGTATATAATTGTATAGTAGAGTTTACTCAAAAAGGGGGTTTACAACTTTTTGTACAATAAAAAAAGGGGTTTACAACTTTTTCTATACAATTGTATTGTAGAGTTTACTCAAAAAGGCGGTTTACAAGTATTTGTATATTATTGTATTAGAGTTCACTCAAAACTGGGGTTTACAAGTCTTTGTATATAATTATAGTTGAGTTCACCGAGAACGGAGGTTTACAACATTGTATATAATTGTATAGTAGAGTTAACTCAAAATGGGGGTTTACAACTTTTTGTATATAATTGTATAGTAGAGTTTACTCAAAACATTTGTTTACAACTTTTTGCATATAATTGTATTGTAGAGTTTACTCAAAACAGGGGTTTACAAGTGTTTGTAAAAAATTGTATAGTAGAGTTCACTCAAAATAGGGGTTTACATCTTTTTTGTATATAATTGAATAGTAGAGTTTACTCAAAACGGGGGTTAACAACTTTTCGTATATAATTATTGTAGAGTTTGCTCAAAACGTGGGTTTGCAACTTTTTGTATGTAGTTGTATAGTAGAGTTTACTCAAAACGGGGGTTTACAACTTTTTGTATATAATTGTATAGTAGAGTTTACTCAAAATAGGGGTTTACAACTTTTTGTATTTAATTGTATAGTAGAGTTTACTCAAAACGGGGGTTTAAACTTTTTGTATATAATTGAATAGAAGAGTTTATTCAAAACGGGCGATAAAAACTTTTTGTATATAATTATAGATTTCACTCAAAAGGTTTACAACTCTTTGTATATAATTATAGTAGAGTTTACTCAAAACAAGGGGCTTACAACTTTTTGTAAATAATTTTATAGTAGAGTTTACTCAAAATGGGGGTTTACAACTTTTTTATATATTGTAATAAAGTTTACTCAAAACGGGGGTTAATAACTTTTTGTATATAATTATAGCAGAGTTCACTCAAATCGGAGGTTTACAACTTTTTGTATATAATTGTATAGTAGAGTTTACTCCAAATGGGGGTTTACAACTTTTTTTTATATGATTGTATTAGAGTTTACTCAAAACGGAGGTTTACATCTTTTTTTATATAATTATAGTAGTGTTCCCTCAAAACGGGGTTTACAAGTTTTTGTATATAATTGTATAGTCGAGTTTACTCAAAACGGGGTTTTATAACATTTTGTATATTATTGTATTAGAGTTTACTCAAAACGGGGGTTAATAATTTTTATATACAATTATAGTAGAATTCACTCGAAACGGAGGTATACAACTTTTTGTAAATAATTGTATAGTAGAGTTTACTCAAAATGGGGGTGTACAACTTTTTGTATATTATTGGATTAGAGTTTACACAAAGCGGGGGTGTACAACTTTTTGTATATAATGATAGTAGAGTTCACTCAAAACGGAGGATTACAACTTTTTGTATATAATTGTATAGTGTAGTTTACTCAAAACTGGTGTTTACAACTTTTTGTACAATAAAACGGGGGTTTGCAACTTTTTGTATATAATTGTATAGTAGAGTTCACTCAAAACGGGGATTTACAACTTTTTCTATATTATTGTATTAGAGTTTACTCAAAACGGGGGTTTACAACTTTTCGTATATAATTATAGTAGAGTTCACTCAAAACGGAGGTTGACAACTTTTTGTAAAAAATTGTATAGTAGTGTTTACTCAAAAAATGGGTTTGCAACTTTTTGTATATAATTGTATAGTAGAGTTTACTCAAAACGGGGGTTTACAACTATTTGTATATTATTGTATTAGAGTTTACACAAAACGGGGGTTAACAATTTTTGTTTATAATTATAGTAGAGTTCACTCAAAACGGAGGTTTACCACTTTTTGTATACAATTGTATAGTAGAGCTTTACTCAAAACGGGGATTTACAACATTTTGTATATAATTGTATAGTAGAGTTTACTCAAAACGGGGGTTTACAACTTTTTGTATATAATTGAATAGTAGAGTTTACTCAAAACGGCGGTATACAACTTTTTGCATAATATTGTATTAGAGTTCACTCAAAACGAAGGCTTACAACTTTTTGTATACAATTATAGTAGAGTTCACTCAAAACGGAGGTTGACAACTTTTTGTAAAAAATTGTATAGTAGAGTTCACTCAAAACGGTGGTTTACCACTATTTGTAAATAATTGTATTGTAGAGTTTACTCAAAACAGGGGTTTACAACTTTTTGTATATAATTATAGTAGAGTTTACCCAAAATGGCGGTTTACAATTTTTTGTAAAAAATTGTATAGTAGTGTTCACTCAAAACGGTGGTTTACCATTATTTGTAAATAATTGTATAGTAGAGTTTACTCAAAACGTTGTATATTATTGTATTAGAGTTTACTCAAAATGGGGGTTTACAACTTTTTCTTATTAATTATATTAGAGTTCACTCAAAACGGAGGTTTACAACTTTTTGAATATAGTTGTATAGTAAAGTTTACAAAAAACAGGGGTTTACAACTTCTTGTATATAATTGTATAGCAGAGTTTACTAAAAACGGCGGTTTACAACATTTTGTATATTATTGTATTAGAGTTCACTCAAAACGGGGGTTTACAACTTTTTGTATATAATTATAGTAGAGTTCGCTCAAAACGGAGGTTTACAACATTTTTGTATATAATTGTATAGTAGAGTTTACTCAAAAAGGGGGTTTACAACTTTTTGTACAATAAAAAAGGGGTTTACAACTTTTTCTATATAATTGTATTGTAGAGTTTACTCAAAAAGGCGGTTTACAAGTATTTGTATATTATTGTATTGGAGTTCACTCAAAACTGGGGTTTACAAGTTTTTGTATATAATTATAGTTGAGTTCACTGAGAACGGAGGTTTACAACTTTTTGTATATAATTGTATAGTAGAGTTAACTCAAAACGGTGGTTTACCACTTTTTGTATATAATTGTATATTAGAGTTTACTCAAAAGATTTGTTTACAACTTTTTGCATATAATTGTATAGTAGAGTTTACTCAAAACAGGGGTTTACAAGTGTTTGTTAAAATTGTATAGTAGAGTTCACTCAAAATAGGGGTTTACATCTTTTTTGTATATAATTGAATAGTAGAGTTTACTCAAAACGGGGGTTAACAACTTTTTGTATATAATTATTGTAGAGTTTGCTCAAAACGGGGGTTTGCAACTTTTTGTATGTAGTTGTATAGTAGAGTTTACTCAAAACGGGGGTTTACAACTTTTTGTATATATTGTATAGTAGAGTTTACTCAAAATAGGGGTTTACAAATTTTTGTATTTAATTGTATAGTAGAGTTTACTCAAAACGGGGGTTTACAACTTTTTGTATATAATTGAATAGAAGTGTTTACTCAAAACGGGGGATAAAAACTTTTTGTATATAATTATAGTAGATTTCACTCAAAACGGAGGTTTACAACTTTTTGTATATAATTATAGTAGAGTTTACTCAAAACAGGGGGCTTACAACTTTTTGTAAATAATTTTATAGTAGAGTTTACTCAAAATGGGGGTTTACAACTTTTTTGCATATTATTGTAATAAAGTTTACTCAAAACGGGGGTTAACAACTTTTTGTATATAATTATAGCAGAGTTCACTCAAATCGGAGGTTCACAACTTTTTGTATATAATTGTATAGTAGAGTTTACTCCAAATGGGGGTTTACAACTTTTTTTATATGATTGTATTAGAGTTTACTCAAAACGGGGGTTTACAACTTTTTTTATATAATTATAGTAGTGTTCCCTCAAAACGGGGTTCACGACTTTTTGTATATAATTGTATAGTCGAGTTTACCCAAAACGGGGTTTTACAACTTTTTGTATATTATTGTATTAGAGTTTACTCAAAACGGGGGTTAACAATTTTTATATATAATTATAGTAGAATTCACTCGAAATGGAGGTATACAACTTTTTGTATATTATTGTGTAGTAGACTTTACTCAAAATGGGGGTGTACAACTTTTTGTATTTTATTGGATTAGAGTTTACACAAAGCGGGGGAGTACAACTTTTTGTATATAATGATAGTAGAGTTCAATCAAAACGGAGGATTACAACTTTTTGTATATAATTGTATAGTGTAGTTTACTCAAAACTGGTGTTTACAACTTTTTGTACAATAAAACGGGGGTTTGCAACTTTTTGTATATAATTGTATAGTAGAGTTTACTCAAAATGGCGGTTTACAACTTTTTCTATATTATTGTATTAGAGTTCACTCAAAACGGGGGTTTACAACTTTTTGTATATAATTATAGTAGAGTTCACTCAAAACGGAGGTTGACAACTTTTTGTAAAAAATTGTATAGTAGAGTTCACTCAAAACGGGAGTTTACAAATTTTTGTTTATAATTGTATAATATAGTTTACTAAAAACCGGGGTTTACAACTTTTGGTATATAATTATAGTAGAGTTTACTCAAAACGGGGGTTTACAAATTTTTGTAAAAAATTGTATAGTAGAGTTCCTTCCAAACGGGGGTTTACAACATTTTGTATATAATTGTATAGTAGAGTTTACTCAAAACGTTGTATATTATTGTATTAGAGTTTACTCAAAACGGGGGTTTACAACTTTTTGTTATTAATTATATTAGAGTTCACTCAAAACGGAGGTTTACAAATTTTTGTATATAATTGTATAGTAGAGTTTACTAAAAACGGGGGTTTAAAACTTTTTGTATATTATTTTATTAGAGTTTACTCAAAACGGAGGTTGACAACTTTTTGTATATAATTATAGTAGAATTCACTCAAATCGGAGGTTTAAAACTTTTTGTATATAATTGTGTAGTAGAGTTTACTCAAAACGGGGGTTTATAACTTTTTGTATATTATTGTACTGGAGTTTACTCAAAACGGAGGTTTACCACTTTTTGCAAATAATTATTGTAGTGTTCCCTCAAAATGGGGGTTTTCAACTTTTTGTATATAATTGTATAGTAGAGTTTACTCAAAAATGGGGTTTACAACTTTTTGTATATAATTGTAATGTAGAGTTACTCAAACGGGGGTTTACAACTTTTTGTTTATTATTGTGTTACAGTTTACTCAAAGCAGGGGTTAACAATTTTTGTATATAATTATAGTAGAGTTCACTCAAAACTGAGGTTTACAACTATTTGTATATAATTGTATAGTAGAGTGGACTCAAAACGGGGGTTTACAACTTTTTGTACCATAAAACGTGGGTTTACAAATTTTTGTATATAATTGTATAGTAGAGTTTACTCAAAACGGCGGTTTACAACATTTTATATATTATTGTATTAGAGTTCACTCAAAATGGTGGTTTACAACTTTTTGTATATAATTATAGAAGAGTTCACTCAAAACGGAGGTTTACAACTTTTTGTATATAATTGTATAGTAGAGTTTACTAAAAAAGGGGGTGTACAACTTTTTGTATATAATTGTATAATAGAGTTTACTCAAACAGGGATTTACAACTTTTTGTATTATAGTTTACCCAAACGGTGGTTAACAACTTTTTGTATATAATTACAGTAGAGTTCACACAAAACGGAGATTTACAACTTTTTGTATAAAATTATAGTAGAGTTCACTCAAAACGGGGTCTTACAACTTTTTGTATATAATTGTATTGTAGTATTTACTCAAAACATGGGTTTAAAACTTTTTGTATATTATTGTATTAGAGTTTACACAAAACAGGGGTTTACAACTTTATGTATACAATTATAGTAGATTTCACACAAAACGGAGGTTTACAACTTTTTGTATATTTTGTATTAGAGTTTACTCAAAACGGGGGTTTACAACTTTTTGTATATAATGATAGTATAGTTCTCTTAAAACGGAGGTTTACAACTTTTTGTATATAATTGTATAATGTAGTTTACTCAAAACGGGGGTTTACAACTTTTTATATATTATTTTATTAGAGTTCACTCATAACGGGGGTTTCCAACTTTCGGTATATAATTATTGTATAGTTCACTCAAAACGGAGGTTTACAACTTTTTGAATATATTTGTATAGTAGAGTTTACTCAAAACGGGGGTTTACAACTTTTTGAATATAATTGTATAGTAGAGTTTACTCAAAACAGGGGTTTACAACTTTTTGATATTATTGTATTAGAGTTTACGCAAAACGGGGGTTTACAACGTTTTGTATGCCATTGTATTGTATACAAAACTCAAAATGGGGGTTTACAATATTTTGTAAATAATTGTATAGTAGAGTTTACTCAAAACAGAGGTTTACAACTTTTTGTATATTATTGTATCAGAGTTTACTCAAAATAAGGGTTTACAACTTTTTCTATATAATTATAGTAGAGTTCACTGAAATCGGAGGTTTACAACTTTTTGTAAATAATTGTATTGTAGAGTTACTCAAAACGGGGGTTTACAACTTTTTGTATATAATTGAATAGTAGAGTTTACTAAAATGGGGGTTAACAAGTTTTTGTATATAATTCTTGTAGATTTCACTCAAAACGGAGGTTTACAACTTTTTGTATATAATTATAATAGAGTTTACTCAAAACGGGGGCTTACAACTTTTTGGAAATAATTGTATAGTAGAGTTTACTCAAAACGGGGGTTTACAAATTTTTGTATATTATTGTATTAGAGTTTACTAAAAATGGGGTTTAACAACTTTTTGTATATAATTATAGTAGAGTTCACTCAAATCGGAGGTTTACAACGTTTTGTATATAATTGTAAAGTAGAGTATACTCAAAATGGGGGTTTATAACTTTTCGTATATTATTGTATTAGAGTTTACTCAAAACGTAGGTTTACAACTTTTTGTATATAATTATAGTAGTGTTCCCTGAAAATAGGGGTTCAGAACTTTTGGTATATAATTGTATCGTAGAGTTTACTCAAAAAGGGGTTTACAACTTTTTGTGTATAATTGTATAGTAGATTTTACTCAAAATAGGGGTTTTCAACTTTTTGTATATTATTGTATTAGAGTTTACTCAAAACGGGGGTTAACAATTTTTGAATATAATTATAGTAGAGTTCACTCAAAACGGGGGTTTACAACTTTTTGTATATAATTGTATAGTAGAGCTTACTCAAAACTGGGGTTTACAAGTTTTTGTATATAATTGTATAGTAGAGTTTACCCAAAATGGGGAATCACAACATTTTGTACATAATTGTATAGTAGAGTTTACTCAAAATGGGGGTTTACAACTTTTTGTACAATAAAACGGGGGTTTACAACTTATTGTATATAATTGTATAGTAGAGTTTACTCAAAACGGCGGTTTACAACTTTTTGTATATTATTGTATTGGAGCTCACTGAAACGGGGGTTTACAACTTTTTGTATATAATTATAGTAGATTTTACTCAAAACGGAGGTATACAACTTTTTGTATATAATTGTATAGTAGAGTTTACTCAAAATAGGGGTTTACAACTTTTTGTATATTATTGTTTTAGAGTTTACTCAAAACGGGGGTTTACAACATATTGTATATAATTATAGTAGTGTTCCCTCAAAAAGGGGGTTTACAAATTTTTGTATAATTGTATAGAAGAGTTTACTCAAAATGGGGGTTCACAACTTTTTGTATATTATTGTATTAGAGTTTACTCAAAACGAGGGTTAACAATTTTTGTATATAATTATAGTAGAGTTCACTCGAAACGGAGGTTTAGAACTTTTTGTATATAATTGTATAGTAGAGTTATTCAAAACAGGGTTGTACAACTTTTTGTATATTATTGTATTAAAGTTTACACAAAACGGGGGTTTACAACTTTTTGTATATAATGATAGTAGAGTTCACTCAAAACGGAGGTTTACAACTTTTTGTATATAATTGTGCAGTGTAGTTTACTCAAAACGGGTGTTTACAACTTTTTGTACAATAAAACGGTGGTTTACATCTTTTTGTATATAATTGTGTAGTAGAGTTTACTCAAAACGGCGGTTTACAAATTGTTGCATATTATTATATTAGAGATCACTCAAAACGGGGGTTTACAACTTTTTGTAAATAATTATAGTAGAGTTCACTCAAAACGGAGGTTTATAACTTTTTGTATATAATTATAGTAGAGTTCACTCAAAACGGGGGTTTACAACTTTTTGTATATTATTTTATTAGAGTTTACTCAAAATGGGGGTTTACAACTTATTGTATATAATTGTATAGTAGAGTTTACTCAAAACAGGGGTTTACAACTTTTTGTATATAATTATAGTAGAGTTTACTCAAAATGAGGGTTTACAACTTTTTGTAAAAAATTGTATAGTAGAGTTCACTCAAAACGGGGGTTTACAACTTTTGGTATATAATTGTATAGTAGAGTTTACTCAAAACGTTGTATATTATTGTATTAGAGTTTACTCAAAATGGGGGTTTACAACTTTCTGTTATTAATTAGATTAGAGTTCACTCAATTACAACTTTTTGTAAAGAATTGTATAGTTGAGTTTAATAAAAACGGGGGTTTACAACTTTTTGTATATAATTGTATAGTAGAGTTTACTCAAAACAGGGGTTTTACAACTTTTTGTATATTATTTTATTAGAGTTTACTCAAAATGGGGGTTTAAAACTTTTTATATGTAATTATATGGTAGAGTTTACTCAAAACAGGGGTTAACAACTTTTTGTATATAATTATAGTAGAGTTTGCTCAGAACGGGGGTTTATAACTTTTTGTATATAATTGTATAGTAGAGTTTACTCAAAACGGGCGTTTACAACTTTTTGTATATAATTGTATAGTAGAGTTTTCTCCAAATGGGGATTTACAAAATTTTGTATATAATTGTATAGTAGAGTTTACTCAAAACGGGGGTTTACAACTTTTTGTATATAATTGTATAGTAGAGTTTACTCAAAATGGGGATTTTAAATTTTTTGTATTTTATTGAATTATAGTTTACACAAAATGGGGGTTAACAACTTTGTGTATATAAATAAAGTAGATTTCTCTCAAAACGTTGGTTTACAACTTTTTGTTATAATTATAGTAGAGTTTACTCAAAACGGGGGCTTACAACTTTTTGTAAATAATTGTATAGTAGAGTTTACTGAAAACAGGCGTTTACAACTTTTTGTATATTATTGTATTAGTGTTTACTCAAAATGGGGGTTTACAACTTTTGGTAAATAATTGTATAGTCGAGTTTACTCAAAACGGTGGTTTACAACATTTTGTATATTATTGTGTTAGGGTTTACTCAAAACGAGGTAACGGGGGTATGCAACTTTTTGTATATCGTTGTATTAGAGTTTACTCAAAACGGGGTTTAACAACTTTTTGTATATATTTATAGTAGAGTTCACTCAAACGGAAGTTTAAAACTTTTTGTCTATAATTGTATATTAGAGTTTACTCAAAACGGGGGTTTACAACTTTTTCTATATTATTGTATTAGTGTTTACGCAACACTGGGGTTTGCAACTTATTGTATATAATTATAGTAGTGTTCCCTCAAAACGGGGGTTTACAACTTATTGTATATAATTGTATAGTAGAGTTTTCTAAAAAAAGGGGGTTTACAACTTTTTGTATATAATTATATAGTAGAGTTTGCTCAAAACGGGGGTTTACAACTTTTTGTATATTATTGTATTAGAGTTTACTCAAAATGGGGGTTAACAATTTTTGTATATAATTATAGTACCGTTCACTCAAAACGGAGGTTTATAACATTTTGTATATAATTGTATAGTAGATTTTACTCAAAACGGGGGTTTACAACTTTTTGTACAATAAAACGGGGGTTTACAACTTTTTGTATATAATTGTATAGTAGAGTTTACTCAAAATGGCGGTTTACAACTTTTCGTATATTTTTGTATTAGAGTTCACTCAAAACGGTGGTTTACAACTTTTTGTATATAATTATAGTAGAGTTCACTCAAAACGGAGGTATACAACTTTTTTTATATAATTGTATAGAAGCGTTTACTCAAAACGGGGGTTTACAACTTTTTGTATATAATTGTTTAGTAGAGTTTAGTCAAAACAGGGGTTTACAACTTTATGTATATAATTTTATAGTAGAGTTTACTCAAAACGTGGATTTAACACATTTTGTATATAATTGTATAGTAGAGTTTACTAAATATGGGGGTTTACAACTTTTTGTATATAATTGTATAATAGAGTTTACTCAAAACGGGTGTTTACAACTTTTTGGATATTACCGTATTTGAGTTTACTCAAAACGGGGGTTAACAACTTTTTGTATATAATTATAGTAGAGTTCACTCAAAACGGAGGTTTACAACTTTTTGTATATAATTATAGTAGAGTTTTATCAAAACGGGGGTTTACAACTTTTTGTAAATAATTGTATAGAAGAGGTTACTCAAAACGGGGGTTTACAACTTTTTGTATATTATTGTATTAGAGTTTACTCAAAACAGGGGTTTACAACTTTTTGTATATTATTGTATTAGAGTTTACTCAAAACGGGGGTTTACAACTTTTTGTATATTATTGTATTAGAGTTTACTCAAAACGGGGGTTTACAACTTTTTGTTTATAATTATAGTAGAGTTCACTCAAAAAGGAGGTTTACAACTTTTTGTATATAATTATAGTATAGTTTACTCAAAACGGGGGTTTACAACTTTTTGTAAATAATTGTATAGTAGAGTTTACTCAAAACGGGGGTTTACAACTTTTTGTATATTATTGCATTATAGTTTACTCAAAACGAGGGAATGGGGGTTTACAACTTTTCATATATTATTGTATTAGAGTTTACTCAAAACGGGGGTTGACAACTTTTTGTATTTAATTATTGGAAGAGTTCACTCAAATCGTTGGTTTAAAACTTTTTGTATATAATTGTATAGTAGAGTTTACTCAAAACGGGGGTTTACAACTTTTTGTATATTATTGTATTAGAGTTTACTCAAAACGGGGGTTTACAACTTTTTATATATAATTATAGTAGTGTTCCCTCAAAACGGAGGCTTACAAATTTTTGTAAAAAATTGTATAGTAGAGTTTACTCATAACATGGGTTTACAACTTTTTGTATATTATTGTATTAGAGTTTACTCAAAACAGGGGTTTACAACTTTATGTATACAATTATAAAAGATTTCACTCAAAACGGAGGTTTACAACTTTTTGTATATAATTGTATAATAGGGTTTACTCAAAACGGGGGTTTACAACTTTTTGTATATTTTGTATTAGAGTTTACTCAAAACGGGGGTTTACAACTTTTTGTATATAATGATAGTATAGTTCACTCAAAAAGGAGGTTTACAACTTTTTGTATATAATTGTATAGTGTAGTTTACTCAAAACGGGGGTTTACAAGTTTTTATATATTATTGTATTAGAGTTCACTCATAACGTGGGTTTACAACTTTCGGTATATAATTATAGTATAGTTCACTCAAAACGGAGGTTTACAACTTTTTGTATATATTTGTATAGTAGTGTTTACTCAAAACAGGATTTACAACTTTTTGTATTTAATTGTATAGTAGAGTTTACTCAATACGGGGGTTTACAACTTTTTGTATATTATTGTATTAGAGTTTACTCAAAATGGGGGTTTACAACGTTTTGTATGTAATTGTATTGTAGAGTTTACTCAAAATGGGGGTTTACAACATTTTGTAATTAATTGTATAGTAGAGTTTACTCAAAACGGGAGTTTATAACTTTTTGTATTATTGTATCAGAGTTTACTCAAAAAAGGGGTTTACAACTTTTTGTATATAATTATAGTAAAGTTCACTGAAATCGGAGGTTAACAACTTTTTGTAAATAATTGTATTGTAGAGTTTACTCAAAACCGGGGTTTACAACTTTTTGTATATAATTGAATAGTAGAGTTTACTCAAAACGGGGGTTAACAACTTTTTGTTTATAATTCTAGTAGATTTCACTCAAAATGGAGTTTTACAACTTTTTGTATATAATTATTGTAGAGTTTACTCAAAACGGGGGCTTACAACTTTTTGGAAATAATAGTATAGTAGAGTTTACTCAAAACGGGGGTTTACAACTTTTTGTACATTATTGTATTAGGGTTCACTAAAAATGGGGGTTAACAACTTTTTGTATATAATTATAGTAGAGTTCACTCAAATCGGAGGTTTACAACATTTTGTATATAATTGTAAAGTAGAGTATACTCAAAACGGGGGTTTACAACTTTTTGTATATTGTTGTATTAGAGTTTACTCAAAACGTGGGTTTACAACTTTTTGTATATAATTATAGTAGTGTTCTCTCAAAATGGGAGTTCACAACTTTTGTTATATAATTGTATAGTAGAGTTTACTCAAAAAAGGGGTTTACAACTTTTTGTGTATAATTGTATAGTAGTGTTTACTCAAAACAGGGGTTTTCAACTTTTTGTATATTATTTTATTAGAGTTTACTCCAAACCGGGGTTAACAAATTTTTTATATAATTATAGTAGAGTTCACTCAAAACGGAGGTTTACAACTTTTGTATATAATTGTATAGTAGATGTTACTCAAAACGGGGGTTTACAACTCTTTGTATATAATTGTGTAGTAGAGTTTACCCAAGACGGGGATTTACAACATTTTGTATATAATTGTATAGTAGATTTTACTCAAAATGGGGGTTTACAACTTTTTGTACAATAAAATGGGGGTTTACAACTTTTTGTATATAATTGTATATTCGAGTCACTCAAAACGGCGGTTTACAAATTTTTGTATATTATTGTATTAGAGTTCACTCAAAACTGGGGTTTACAACTTTTTGTATATAATTATAGTAGAGTTTACTCAAAACGGAGGTATACAACTTTTTGTATATAATTGTATAGTAGAGTTTTCTCAAAACAGGGGTTTACAACTTCTTGTATATTATTGTATTAGAGTTTACTCATAATGGGGGTTAACAACTTTTTGTATATAATTATAGAAGAGTTCACTCAAATCGGAAGTTTACAACTTTTTGTAAATAATTGTATAGTACAGTTTACTCAAAATAAGGGTTTAGAACTTTTTGTATATTATTGTTTTAGAGTTTACTCTAAACAGGGGTTTACAACATTTTGTATATAATTATAGTAGTGTTCCCTCAAAACGGGGGTTTACAACTTTTTGTATATAATTGTATAAAAGAGTTTACTCAAAACAGGGGTTTACAACTTTTTGTATATTATTGTTTTAGAGTTTACTCAAAACAGGGGTTAACAATTTTTGTATATAATTATAGTATAGTTCACTCGAAATGGAGGTTTACAAATTTTTGTATATAATTGTATAGTAGAGTTATTCAAAACAGGGTTCTACAACTTTTTGTATATTATTGTATTAGTGTTTACACAAAACGGGGATTTACAACTTTTTGTATATAATGATAGTAGAGTTCAATCAAAATGGAGGTTTACAACTTTTTTTTTATATAATTGTATAGTGTAGTTTACTCAAAACGGGTGTTTACAACTTTTTGTACAATAAAACGGCGGTTTACAACTTTTTTTATATAATTGTATAGTGTAGTTTACTCAAAACGGGTGTTTACAACTTTTTGTAAAATAAAACGGCGGTTTACAATTTTTTTATATAATTGTATAGTGTAGTTTACTTAAAATGGGTGTTTACAACTTTTTTTACAATAAAACGGCGGTTTACACCTTTTTGTATATAATTTGTTGGACTTATTTTTAAGTTTTAGTGATGAGTGCCAGACTAGCTGTTATAGAGCAAAGGCAAAAAGATGTCTAGATCAAATGTATATGTTTATTAGAGTTTGATCTTTGTATAGGTTTGATCAAACAAGCACTGTAAAAGGTCAGCTGACTTACATCAGCAGACTGGTCTAGATCAGTAGGGTAGCTGAGTCAGTAGACTAATCAGGAACCTGCTGAAGACTGAAGGCTGAGGGCTCAAACTCAGTTAATGAAGGCTAAGGGATCAAACTTAGTAATTAAAGTCAAGGATATGGAATCAGAATTTAGGGAAGTCTGTGATGACCTAAACTGATTACATATACCTTGTGTACAAGGTCTAAGTTCCACAAGTTAAGTGGTGATTGGAACTTAGTTATATGCAAAAAGGTGTAATCTAACTTCATAAATAAAAGTTAGATAAAAGATAGTAAGCTGAAGTGTTTTTAAACACAGCATAATAAGGATAAGCTTACTGATGTGTATATCAGTAGACTTATGTTCTCAGGAACCTGCTGGACACATATTTCGATTCAATCAAAGGTTACATTGGAAGAAAACAAGAAAGGGATAGCTAACAACCTCTAATTTTATCAAACAAATCAATGGTTAAGATTAAAGGGACGTTGGAAAGATTCCGAGGATTACCCAATGGATACAAGTCAAAGGGTGGACAGACTGTACACTGTCAAAAAGAATTCTGACTGTGTCAGTCCTATGAACATTGACAGAAGGGAAGTCAAATGGGACAAAATCAAAAATGGCTATGTTTGAATTTCAAACATAAGTCACAAGGATTCCTACCTATAAATAGAGGACTCCTAATTAAGATACAAGTGATGAACATTAAGAGAAAAATACAGATAATCCTGAGCTTCGATTTCTAATCAAGATAAACACCCTGCTGACCCTACTGAGCTTTAATCTACTGATCCAGAAAATCTCTTCAAGTGTAATCTGCATTCAAGCTGCATCAAGTTTACACACTTGAAGACATCAAGCTGCTTATCATATCATCCTGATCAAGCTGCTGAAAGCTGAATCACTTTCTTGATTCAATATTTCTTTTATAAGAATCTTACTGAAGACAGTGAAGCATCTTTGGGTGTGAAAGACTGTTGTTTGTGGTGGAGCTGGTGAATAGGAAATCCTACCCTTCAAGGACCAGTGGAAGACTTTGGAGCAGCAATCCTACCTGTTCCAAGTGTTCAGTTTGTGAAGCCATAGTTATTGGTGAAGGACAAGCAACTTAGGGATTTTTGTAACTGCTAACTCAAAGATCCCTAGTGAATTACCTCCAACATCACAGGAGAAGAGTGGACTGACAGGATTACACCACCTGAACCACTATAAAATATGCCTACTTACTTTCTGCATTTATTATATCTAGCACATCAACCTACTGAATCTAGCAACTGAATTCACACACATACACTACTGAGTATCTAATACTTGGTATCATATTTAACAACAAGTAACAAGGCTTAATTTTTGATATATTCCGCTGCACAAATTCAGTAAACTCAACAGTCAGCACACTACTGAGTATCAGCAGACTACTGAAGTATCAGCAGGCTGCGGAAGTTGCTGAGTTTGTTAACTCCAAAAGTTTTAAGTGTTAAGTTTATTCACCCCCCTCTAAACTTAACCAAAGCCTTTTCAAGGGACCAACAATTGGTATCAGAGCAGTGCTTCTGTTCTGAAGTAATCCTACTTGTTGTGCTTGAGAAAATACTTTGAAAACTTTTTCAAGTTACTGATTTTCAAAGCTTTGCATCATGGACAACAACCAGTATGCTAGAACAATGTTGATGTGTTCTTTAGATCGTTTTGATGAGTATAAACGTCGTATGCAGGCTTATCTAGCTGCAACACATGATGAAATGATGGATGTGCTAACTGATGGACCACTGGAAGTTACCAAGTCAATAACAGTGGGAGATGAGACACAGTACATTCCAAAGCCAAAGAAGGAATGGACTGCTGATGATAGAAAAAGAGCAAACCTCAACAATATTGCTATTGATATCATATACAGAACATTGGATAGCAATATGTATATGAAGGTGAAAGATTGCAAGACTGCAAAGGAACTTTGGGACAAGATACAGTTAATCTGTGAAGGCACTGATGCAATCAAGAAGAACAAAATCAGTGTGGCCAAAAAGAAGTTTCAAAAGTTCAAAATGCTAACAAATGAAACCATTGAGCAAATAGAATCTAGATTCAATGCAATCCTGGATGAACTCACCTTACTGAGTGTGAGCTACTCAAAAGAAGAAATCAATTCAAAAATCTTGGAAGCATTACCTGAAAAAGAAGTTTGGGAAATGAAGGTTACTGCTATAGAAGAAATGAGAAAACTACATGAAGAGGATACCTTCAAATTATTCTCAGATCTCAAAGCTTATGAATTCAGCAAGAAACTGGCACCTACCACTGAAAAAGATGAGCCAAAGACCACTGCATTGGCTACTTCACATCAAGAAGAAACATCAGGAGCTCAAGATGATCTACTGGATGAGATGCAAGAACAAATTTCCCTACTGAGCAAGAAGATCAGAATGATGAAAACTGGAAAGATTTCTCCAAAGAATTTCACAAAGAAATTCACTGAAAAGAAAAAGGATGATTCAAAGAAAGAAAATGATTATTTGTGCTTTCATTGCAAGAAACCAGGACACTTCAAACCTGACTGTCCTGAGTTAAAACAAAGTAAGGAACCTGATTATCTTTGCTTCAATTGCAAGAAGCCTGGACATTTTAAACCTGACTGTCCAGACCTACTGAAGACCAAAAGTCAACAAAGAAGACATGTCAAGAAGGCTATGGTTGCTGAAGATGAATCAGGATATGAAGTGGAATCAGAAAAAAGAAATGAATCTGATGACACTGCACTTGTTGCTAATATGGATGATTATGCTTTGATGGCAAATATGGATGAAACAGAGGAGGTATACAATTTTGTATCTATTAACACTCCTGCTGGAAGTGATTGTGAATCAACCTGTGGTTCAAATCTTAAAAATTCTGACAATGAAGAAAGTTTGGATGCCATCCTTAATCAACTGAGGATAATACAATCTGGTTATGAGATTGTGAAGGCTGAAAAATAAGCTCTTCGAATAGAAGTTGAAAGGTTGAATGCTGAATTAAGAATTCTCAAGGGTAAGGAAAAAGAAGTTGGACAGAATCAGCATAAGCCTGCTGTACATTCAGTAGCAGCTGAATCTGCTGAACAATCTTCTTCCTCCACATTCAAATCTGGAAAGCCTTATGGTGACAGATCAGGGCTTGGATTTGGAACTCAACAATCCAATAAGAGTGGATCCAGTAAGGTCACTGAACCTGGTACCAGAATTGGTCCTAAGTTTGTGCCTTCACAAAATCCAAGTCCTAGTAAGGTTGCTGAGGCAGTAAAGCCTACTGAGAATGCTTCAAAAAGGTAAAATCAGAAGTCAAAAAGGACATCAGTACCTAACAAAAAGGGTAAATCCAATGGTAGGACTGCTGGACCTTCTAGACCTGCTGATAGCAGACCTGCTACCAAGTCTGCTGGACCACAAAAAGGTAAAGGTCAGAAATATTCCAAGGATAAGAATCCTAAACCCAAAAATGTCAATCATTTGAGGGATACATATCTCAAGGGGAAAGGTAGACTGTTCCTTACTGATGATGATTGGAATACTCCTGCACCTACTGATAGAAACAACAAGTATAACCATGCTGCTAGGGTAAAACCTAAGCAATGGAATCAGCAGAGGACTCAGCAGAGGGCTTATACAAGACCTAATCAGGGATCTCAGTAGACTCCATATTACAGGGCTATTCCTAACAGACAGCATACCTATGGTTATGCTAATGCTTCTAACAACAGAAATCACTTCAAACAACATTACATACCTAAAGGCCAGAAAGCATATGTGAATCCTACATAACCAATTGTTAGACCTTATGGATGTGTAGAATACATGTATGAACAAAGGTATAATACCTTTCAAAGAAGACCTTATGGAAACTTTCCAAGGGTCATGCTTACCACTGACCATTATGGACCCAAATATATTTGGGTACCTAAAATGCATTAAATTTATTTTGTAGGGTGTCTGGTACTTTGACAGTGGATGTTCCAGACATATGACAAAGAATAAGCATTGTTTGTCAAATTTTGTGGCAAAGGATGGTCCAAGGGTGAATTTTGGCAACAAGAACACACCAGGATACACAAGAGGATATCGCACACTTGTGAGAAATGGATTAAGAATCAGGAATGTTGCATATGTAGAAGGACTGGAATACAACCTACTGAGCACTGGACAATTTTGTGACATGGGATACAAGGTCACTTTTGACAAAGGCACCTGCATTGTCATTAGTGAAAGAGGTGATCAAGTTGTGTTGGCTGGAAGAAGACAACAAAACATGTATGTTGTGGATTGGTCTACTACTGTTCCAGAGACATGCCTGATTGTGCATACCAAGTCAGAACTTAATTGGTTATGGCATAAGAAGTTGAATCATTTAAATTTTGATGATATCAATCAGTTGGTGAAGAAGAAACTGGTGATTGGTTTGCCTGAGATCACATTCAAAAAGGATGCTATATGTGATGCATGTCAGCAAGGTACAGACAAAATCAAGCTTCAAGTCAAAAACTAAGCAATCAACTAAAAGAGTTTTGGAGCTGATGCACATGGATCTATTTGGACCAGTTACACCAACAAGTATTACAGGAAAGAAGTACACTTTGGTAGTTGTGGATGATTATTCAAGATACACTTGGGTGATACTCATGAACAAGAAAAGTGAAACACTTCAAAAGATGCCTGAATTTTTGAAGAGATTACAGAATGAGAAAAGTTTGACAGTAGTGAAAATCAGATCAGATAAGGGTACTGAGTTTCTCAATAAAGTTATTAGAGAATATTGTGAACATAATGGTGTACTACATCAACTTGCTGCTGCTGGTACACCTCAGCAAAATAGGGTTGCTGAAAGAAGAAACAGAACATTAAAAGAAGCAGGAAAAACTATGATTTGTGAAGCATTGCTACCTGAAAGATATTGGGCTGAAGCAGTTAATACAGCATGCTATACACAAAACAGAACCTCAGTGAATAAGAAGCTGCTGAATACACCTTATGAAACTTGGAATGGAAGGAAACCTAATATATCTTATTTCCATCCATTTGGAAGCAAATGTTTTATCTTGAATCATAAGGAACAATTGAAGACATTCCATCCAAAATCAGATGAAGGAATTTTCTTGGGATACTCATCTATCAGCAAGGCATTCAGGGTACTGAACAAAAGGTCACTAAAACATGAAGAGACAATCCATGTTGTATTTGATGAACCTAAGTTCACTGGTATGGAAGATGAAGCTTTTGAACCTGCTGAGAATCTACAAGTCACTGATCCAGATTGTGATGAAGTTTTGGAGAGGTTTAATGACTTAAAGGTTTTTGATTCTTCCCCTGCTGAACACCCTACTGTTAATACTACTGATGCAACAACTGAGGCAGTTCAAGGATCTGCTGAACCCCCTATTGAAGAAACAGCAGACCCTACTGAAGATGAGGTTCCTGAAAATCAATCTAACCAGAATCCATAATGGTTAAGGGATCACCCTGCTGAACAAGTTATTGGCAACATACAGCAAGGTGTGAGGACTAGAAGACAGTTAGAAGCAATGTTTACTTGCTTTCTATCTCAAATGGAACCCAAAGTTGTTGAAGAAGCAATTTCAGATCCAGATTGGATAATTGCTAGGCAAGAAGAGTTGAATGAATTTGAAAGAAATCAAGTTTGGACACTAGTGGAAAGGCCTAGTCATGCAAATATAATTGGTACAAAATGGGTATACAGAAACAAATTGGATGAATCTGGTACCATTGTAAGGAACAAGGCTAGACTAGTAGCAAAAGGCTATTCTCAAGCAGAAGGAATAGATTTTGATGAAACATATGCCCCTGTTGCAAGATTAGAAGCTATCAGATTATTCTTGGCACATGCAGCTTATAAAAACTTCAAAGTATATCAAATGGATGTCAAAAGTGCATTTTTGAATGGCATTCTGGAAGAGGAGGTCTATGTTCATCAACCTCCTGGATTTGAAGTTAAAGATCAAGAAGATAAAGTGTATAGACTCAACAAAGCACTTTATGGTTTGAAACAAGCACCAAGAGCATGGTATGAGACTTTATCTCAATTCTTGGTGGACAATGGTTTTACAAAAGGCACCATTGACAAGACACTTTTCAGAATCAATGAATGGAACAGCACCCTGCTGGTATAGATTTATGTTGATGACATAATCTTTGGTTCTGAAAATGAATTGCTATATGAGAAGTTTGCAAATCTAATGAAAAGTAAATTACAAATGAGTATGATGGGAGAGATGAACTACTTTTTGGGATTGCAAGTCAAAGAGATGAAAGATGGAATCTTCATTCATCAAACCAAGTATACCAAGGAGCTACTGAAGAAATTTGGTTTGGAAAACAGCACCAAAGTATCTACTCCTATGAGTACAAATATCAGATTGGATGAAGACAAAGAAGGCAAAGATGTTGATCAGACCTTATACAGAAGGATGATAGGCAGTCTGCTGTACCTTACTGCCACCAGACCTGATATATCCTTTGTTGTAGGTGTTTGTGCAAGATTTCAATCAAAACCTAAAGAAAGTCATTTAGGTGTAGTCAAAAGAGTTCTCAAGTATCTAAAAGAGACTTTGGGAGTAGAAATATGGTATTCAAAAGATGGAAGCTTCAAAGTTATATCCTACTCAGATTCTGATTATGCTGGATGCAAGATTGATAGAAAAAGCACCACAGGAACCTGTCAGTTAATGGGAAATAGACTGGTTTCCTGGTTTAGCAAGAAACAGAATTCTATATCAACTTCCACTGCTGAAGCTGAGTACATTGCTGATGGAAGTTGCTGTGCACAAATATTGTGGCTAAGAGAACAACTAAGGGATTATGGAATTGAAGAAAGAGAAATTCCAATTATGTGTGACAACACAAGTGCAATTGCAATCACAGAAAATCATGTTTTGCACTCAAGAACCAAGCATATTGATGTGAGACATCATTTCATAAGAGATCATGTTGAAAAGAAAGATGTGGTGGTTCTTTACATCCCTACTGAAGATCAACTTGCTGATATTTTCACTAAAACATTGGACAGTGAAAGATTTTCTAAACTAAGGACTGAACTTGGAATTATAAAAGTTGACTGATACAGTTTTAATCAGCAATGTACTGGAATTCACCAAGGGGATTAGTCTTTGCTATGTTGTGTGAGCTCACTTAGCAGATTAGTCATTGGTATCAACAATTCCACGTAGTTATGATTGGACAATTGAACAAATGAAGTTGCCAAGGGGATTGGTCTTTGTCATGTTGGGTGAGCTCACTTGACAGATCAGTCATTGGTATTAAACTTCATCTTGTATTATCAATTGGACAATACAAAAGGAATTAAACATCAGCAGAGTGACTCTATCAACAGGCTGCTGAGACTTCTTAATCAGCAGGCTGCTGAGCCAAGTCTACTGATGACAAGGCTGCTGAAGGAAACGTTACATAGTCAAACTTACAAAAGTAAAAAAGAAAATGGCAAGATATTTATTCTATCCTTATAACCGTAGTTACACGATCTGACGGTTACAAAACGTTATGAAAAAGAATTGGGCCATGTGTCAAGACAGCATTCACTCAGATTTAATCGTGGTTAATACCACTGTACGTGCTTTGACAGTTACAACCACATCTGTCTATATATACAGACCTATACACAGAGGCTACCTTCAAAAACTCGGATCGATTTTCTCTTCTTATACACTGTGTGAACACAGATTTGAGAGCTATCTTCTTCATCTTTTTCTTACAACAATGGCAAAGAAGGATGATGTTCATACTGGAACTAGTCAAAGTGTAAGAGGATATGTTACTATCTGTAACTCCACTGAGTTAGCCATTAATATTGGACGAAGAATCAGGCGGTTTGCTGGGTTAGAAGGTGTTATTAACAGAAGATTGGAACGAATCTCTTATGTCAAAGTGTTGGAATTCTGGAGAAACGTTGTCATACATGAAGGTAGAGAGGCCTTCACTACAACTGTAAATGGAAGAGAGATTGAAATATCTTCAGACCTACTGAGAGAGGTCTTTAAATTTGCACCTGGAAACAATGCCCCCACAAATCCAGAAGCAATGAATCTACCAAGAATGAGGTTTGTAGATTCAATAAAAATAGATGATACAATTGCTTCAAATCTAGGCATTAATGTGAGATATATTGGTCATGAATACAACCTGCTGAGCAAATTGATAGCCAAAACCATTTTGGGATTTGTTGGAAGTCTAGATACACTGTCTAGACCTAAAATAGACCTGCTAATCATCATTTGCACGAGTATGAAGTTTGATTGGGCTGGATTCTTTATACACTACATGAAGAAGGTGTGTATTGAAGATAGAGATGGTACAAGGAAGTTCAAGGTCAAGCCCTTAGGTCTAATGATTCAGACCTTGTTGAATCATCTTCAGATACTTGATGTTTTATCTGAAAAGATTAACAAATCCATATTCAAGCCAGAAGTTTCTACTCCTATCCCTGGTTTGGATGATGATGAAGATGTAGATGATGAGGCTACTGAAAGTGATGGTGATGTTGGAGATGACGATGCTGGTGGTGAGCAGGTTAAGAAAACTGTTAAACCTGCTGTACCTAAGAAGGTTACTGAAAAGAGAAAGGCTGCTGATACAAGGAAAATAACTGAATTGTTAAAGCCTAAGAAGACAAGGAAGCAAACAGCAGAGACTGTTGAGTCTACTGAGGGACCAGTAGAGGTTGAGGTTACTGACCCTGCTGTAGTTGCAAAGAAAAATTCTGTTGCTGATGTTTTGAAGGAGCAACAGAAGGAAGCCAGTAGAAAGTGGAAAGCTGCTGAAATTGAAACAGAGCAACTTTCCAAGAGGATGAAAGAAATAGCCAAGAAGAAGAAACATGGCAAAGGGAAGAAGTTAAGGATTCTGGAAGCTCAGAGGGAAGAAGAAGTAGAAGAAGCTATTGAAGCTGAGCCTTTAACAACTATTAAGCCTACTGATGTAGTAGAGGTTGTTGATGAGCAACCTACTGAAGTAACACATCAGACTGCTGAAACTGAGCCTGCTGTTAAAGTTGTTGAATCCTCCCCGGTAAAGGCTGCTGAGCCTACTGAAATTGCACAAGTTGTTGTTGAGCAACTTGTTGAAGAGCCACAGCAGACTACTGAATCTGCACCTGCTGTGGAAGTGGAAAAGTTGGTACAAGACCCTACAAGTTCTATAATAGTTCAGGGGGAAAAGAAATCTGTTGCTAACCCTGCTGATGAGCATATAAGTCAGGGGGAATCAAGTGTAGTACAGATGGAGGTAGTAGGGACTAAAATACAATCTGAGCAACCTACTGACCCAGAGGCATCTGTAGAAGAAACTCTGAACTTAGGTGTTGGAACCTTTGGAGGTCAGCAAGCTACTGAAACAGCTCCTAGGAAGCCAACCATGCCTTTTGAAAGACATGAGAAGAAGAAGAAAGAGGAGTTTGTTGATCCTAAACTCCAGCAAGTGGCTGACTATTTTCAGTGGAAGTTTGGATTTTACAAAAGACAAAAGCCAGCTGCACAACCAATGACAGACTTTGAAGAATGGGCTTTCGATAAGTTGGGAGTGGAAAATTTGCTGGAACTGGTTGATACCTCCTTACTGCAATCAAGACTGATGGATCTGTTTGATGAACAACAAAAGGAAGAGGGTATCAAATTCAGGGACCCAAGAGATGACAATGATGACTCATCATCATCTGATTCTGGAGGTAATTATCCCTCTGGTCTGGGAGGAACTAGTGGAACTGCTATGATAATTGAACCAAGAGTAGAGCAGTCTACTAATGCTGGACAATCCACTGAGAGGCAAAATCTGAAGAAATGAATGAAGATCTGGAGTATCTGACCATGGATGACTTGGAGGCACTAATAAATGAGGGTATAAACCTTGGTGCAAATAGGTTAGTTGGTGAATCTGATGCTTCATTTGTTGCTGAACCTGTTGAACAATCAGAAGATCAGCAGAATGTGGATTTGGATGAAGAAAGGGTTACTGACCATAGTGAACCTGATGTCAGTTCTGAGGATTCAAATCAATATCAAGACTGGATTGACACTCAGGACACTCTACTCAAGACTGCCAATACACTGAGAAGGATTGCCAATGCTGAAGGATTTCAAGAAGAAAATAGGGTTGAATTCCCTGCAATCCTTGTACATAGAGTGCTGATCACTGAGGAGCAAACAGTGGTAGCACATAGATTGGACTTGATTATGGGATTTGAAAGATCCCCACTGATGATTGAGGAGGTTCAGGCTGCTGAGGTTCAAACAGCACCTGAACAAAGGTCAGAACTGGAGGTTCAGGCTGTTGAGGTTCAAACAGCACCTGAACAAAGGTTGGAACATGAGGTACAGGTTGCTGAGTCTCAAACAGCACCTGGACATATGTTGGAACTATCTATGGGTTTGGAGGAAAACCCTGCTGTTGTTTTTGAACAGGCTGCTGTAGTGGAGCCTACTGGAGACAAGACCATTGTAGGGAAGGATGGTCAGCAGACTGCTGTTATTGTTGAGGATGAGCAGCTGCTGGACTATGACTACAATGATGAGGAGTTTCAAATGCATGAGGAAGAACATGTTGTTGATGAACCACAACAAGCATTTGTACCTATCTTTGAAGAACCTGCACAAGATCCAATAATGGAAGACATTCTTGGTGCTATGGTTGAGGAAGGACCTGCCCCTGCTGGAAGGGACATGAGTAGAGCCATGGTTGTTAGCAGACAAAGGGCACAATATAATTTAGAATAGCCTGCTGATGGAGTTGCTGGAATTATGGCTGATAGAGTACCAGCAGAGGTTTTGAATGAGTTGAGGACTGTCAGAAATGACATTGCAAATTTTAGAACTCAACTTGACAGGCAAGAGCAGAGATTTGAAGACTTATTGAATTTAGTGGAGAATAGAGGAAGAACCACTGAAACTGTTGCTTCCAATATTACCTCCACCCAATATGCTCTTGCTGACCTTGCTCAAGATGTAAGAGGTATTAAACAAGGTAACACACTGAAGGACAAGTTTTTGAAAGACCAATTTGCTTCCATTCATCAAAAACTTGATAAACTTGCTAAGACACCTAAGCCTGATGTGGCTGAATCTGCTGGAACACTGCAACCTGCTGTACCAGATCCTAGAATTACTGAGAGGATAACAATACTAGAGCAAACTATGCAAGGAAGGATCACAGCTGTTTACACTAGGACTGAAATTTTGGAGGGCAACTGAACAACCTAGTGCTCACACAAGAGAGTGTACATGGCCTGCTGTCCTGTTTTGTTGATGATGTCAATAAGGGGGAAGAGAGCCAAAAAGCAGTAAGTTCACTGAAATCGGTGGTTTACAACCTTTTGTAAATAATTGTATTCTAGAGTTTACTCAAAACGGGTGTTTACAACTTTTTGTATATAATTGAATAGTAGAGTTTACTCAAAACTGGGGTTAACAACTTTTTGTATATAATTCTAGTAGATTTCTCTCAAAACGGAGGTTTACAACTTTTTGTATATAATTATAGTAGAGTTTACTCAAAACGGGGGCTTACAACTTTTTGGAAATAATTGTATAGTAGAATTTACTCAAAACAGGGGTTTACAACTTTTTGTATATTATTGTATTAGAGTTTAATAAAAACGGGGGTTAACAACTTTTTTGTATATAATTATAGTAGAGTTCACTCAAATCGGAGGTTTACAACGTTTTGTATATAATTGTAAAGTAGAGTTTACTCAAAAAGGGGATTTACAACTTTTTGTATATTATTGTATTAGAGTTTACTCAAAACGTGGGTTTACAACTTTTCGTATATAATTATAGTAGTGTTCCCTCAAAATGGGGGTTTACAACTTTTGGTATATAATTGTATAGTAGAGTTTACTCAAAAAAGGTTAACAACTTTTTGTATATAATTGTATAGTAGAGTTCACTCAAAATAGGGGTTTACAACTTTTTGAATATTATTGTATTAGAGTTTACTCAGAACGGGGGTTAACAAATTTTGTATATAATTATATTAGAGTTCACCCGAAATGGAGGTTTACAACTTTTTGTTTATAATTGTATAGTACAGTTTACTCAAAACGGGGTGTACAACTTTTTGTATATTATTGTATTAGAGTTTACACAAAATGTGGGTTTACAAATTTTTTTATATAATGATTGTAGAGTTCACTCAAAACGGAGGTTTACTACTTTTTGTATATAATTGTATAGTGTAGTTTACTCAAAATGGGTGTTTACAACTTTTTGTACAATAAAACGGGGGTTTACAAATTTTTGCATATAATTGTATAGTATAGTTTTCTCAAAACGGCAGTTTACAAATTTTTGTATATTATTGTATTAGAGTTCACTCAAAACGGGGATTTACAACTTTTTGTATATAATTATAGTAGAGTTCACTCAAAACGGAGGTTGACAACTTTTTGTAAAAAATTGTATTGTATTCACTCAAAACGGGGGTTTACACCTTTTTGTTTATAATTGTATAGTAGAGTTTACTCAAAATGGGGGTTTACAACTTTTTGTATATAATTATTGTAGAATTTACTCAAAATAGGGGTTTACAACTTTTTGTAAAAAATTGTATAGTAGAGTTCACTCAAAACGGGGGTTTACAACTTTTTGTAAATAATTGTATAGTAGAGTTTACTCAAAACGTTGTACATTATTGTATTAGAGTTTACTCAAAACGGGGGTTTACAACTTTTTATTCTTAATTATATTAGAGTTCACTCAAAATGAAGGTTTACAACTTTTTGTTTATAATTGTATAGTAGAGTTTACTAAAAACGGGGGTTTACAACTTTTTGTATATAATTGTATAGTAGAGTTTACTCAAAACGGGGGTTTACAACTTTTTGTATATTATTTTATTAGAGTTTACTCAAAACGGGGATTTACAAAATTTTGTATATAATTGTTTAGTAGAGTTTACTCAAAACGGGGATTTACACCTTTTTGTATATAAGTTTACTCAAAACGGGGGTTTACAACTTTTTGTATATTATTGTATTTGTGTTTACTCAAAACGGGGGTTTACAACTATTTGTAAATAATTGTATAGTAGAGTTTACTCAAAACGGGGGTTTAAAATATTTTGTGTTAGAGTTTACTCAAAACGAGGGAACAGGGGTTTACAACTTTTTGTTTAATATTGTATTAGAGTTTACTCAAAACGGGGGTTAACAACTTTTTGTGTATAATTATAGTAGAGTTCACTCAAATCGGAGGTTTACAACTTTTGGTATATTATTGTATTAGAGTTTACTCAAAACAGGGGTTTACAACTTTTTGTACATTATTGTATTCGAGTTTACTCAAAACGGGGGTTTACAACTTTATGTATACTATTATAGTAGATTTCACTCGAAACAGAAGTTTACAACTTTTTGTATATAATTGTATAGTAGAGTTATTCCAAATGGGGGTTTACAACTTTTTGTATATTTTGTATTAAAGTTTACTCAAAACGTAGGTTTACAACTTTTTGTATATAATTGTATAGTGTAGTTTACTCAAAACGGGGGTTTACAACTATTTATATATTATTGTATTAGAGTTCACTCATAACGGGTGTTTACAACTTTCGGTACATAATTATAGTAGAGTTCACTCAAAACGGATGTTTACAACTTTTTGTATATATTTGTATAGTAGAGTTTACTCAAAATGGGGGTTTACAACTTTTTGTATATTATTGTATTAGAGTTTACTCAAAACGGGGGTTAACAACTTTTTGTATGTAATTGTATTGTAGAGTTTACTCAAAAAGGGGGTTTACAACATTTTGTAAATAAGTGTATTATAGAGTTTACTCAAAACGGGGGTTTACTACTTTTTGTATATTATTGTATCAGAGTTTACTCAAAATGGGGGTTTACAACTTTTTGTATATAATTATTGTAGAGTTCACTGAAATCGGAGGTTTACAACCTTTTGTAAATAATTGTATTCTAGAGTTTACTCAAAACGGGTGTTTAGAACTTTTTGTATATAATTGAATAGTAGAGTGTACTCAAAACAGGGGTTAACAACTTTTTGTATATAATTCTAGTAGATTTCTCTCAAAACGGAGGTTTACAACTTTTTGTATATAATTATAGTAGAGTTTACTCAAAACGAGGGCTTACAACTTTTTGGAAATAATTGTATAGTAGAGTTTACTCAAAATGGGGGTTTACAACTTTTTGTATATTATTGTATTAGAGTTTAATAAAAACGGCGGTTAACAACTTTTTGTATATAATTATAGTAGAGTTCACTCAAATCGGAGGTTTACAACGTTTTGTATATAATTGTAAAGTAGAGTTTACACAAAATGGGGATTTACAACTTTTTGTATATTATTGTATTAGAGTTTACTCAAAACGTGGGTTTACAACTTTTCGTATATAATTATAGTAGTGTTCCCTCAAAATGGGGGTTTACAACTTTTGATATATAATTGTATAATAGAGTTTTCACAAAAAATGGGTTTACAACTTTTTGTATATAATTGTATAGTAGAGTTTACTCAAAACAGGGGTTTACAACTATTTGTATATTATTGTATTAGAGTTTACACAAAACGAGGGTTAACAATTTTTGTTTATAATTATAGTAGAGTTCATTAAAAACGGAGGTTTACCACTTTTTGTATACAATTGTCTAGTAGAGCTTACTCAAAACGGGGGTTTACAACTTTTTGTATATAATTGTATAGTAGAGTTTACACAAAACGGGGATTTACAACATTTTGTATATAATTGTATAGTAGAGTTTACTCAAAACGGGGGTTTACAAGTTTTTGTATATAATTGAATAGTAGAGTTTACTTAAAACGGCGGTATACAACTTTTTGAATAATATTGTATTAGAGTTCACTCAAAACGAGGGTTTCAACTTTTTGTATACAATTATAGTAGAGTTCACTCAAAACGGAGGTTGACAACTTTTTGTAAAAAATTGTATAGTAGAGTTCACTCAAAACGGTGGTTTACCACTATTTGTAAATGATTGTATAGTAGAGTTTACTCAAAACAGGGGTTTACAACTTTTTGTATATAATTATAGTAGAGTTTTCTCAAAATGGCGGTTTACAATTTTTTGTAAAAATTGTATAGTAGAGTTCACTCAAAACTGGGGCTTACAACTTTTTGTATATAATTGTATAGTAGAGTTTACTCAAAACGTTGTATATTATTGTATTAGAGTTTACTCAAAATGGGGGTTTACAACTTTTTCTTATTAATTATATTAGAGTTCACTCAAAACGGAGGTTTACAACTTTTTGTATATAATTGTATAGTAAAGTTTACAAAAAAAACGGGGGTTTACAACTTCTTGTATATAATTGAATAGCAGACTTAACTAAAAACGGCGATTTACAACATTTTGTATATTATTGTATTAGATTTCACTCAAAATGGGGGTTTACAACTTTTTGTATATAATTATAGTAGAGTTCACAAAAAACAGAGGTTTACAACTTTTGGTATATTATTGTATTAGAGTTTACTCAAAACAGGGGTTTACAACTTTTTGTATGTTATTGTATTCGAGTTTATTCAAAACGGGGGTTTACAACTTTATGTATACTATTATAGTAGATTTCACTCGAAACAGAAGTTTACAACTTTTTGTATATAATTGTATAGTAGAGTTTACTCAAAACGTTGTATATTATTGTATTAGAGTTTACTCAAAATAGGGGTTTACAACTTTTTCTTATTAATTATATTAGAGTTCACTCAAAACGGAGGTTTACAACTTTTTGTATATAATTGTATAGTAAAGTTTACAAAAAATGGGGGTTTAAAACTTCTTGTATATAATTGAATAGCAGACTTTACTAAAAACGGCGGTTTACAACATTTTGTATATTATTGTATTAGAGTTCACTCAAAACGGGGGTTTACAACTTTTTGTTTATAATTATAGTAGAGTTCACTAAAAATGGAGGTTTACAAGTTTTGGTATATTATTGTATTAGAGTTTACTCAAAACAGGGGTTTACAACTTTTTGTATATTATTGTATTCGAGTTTACTCAAAACGGGGGTTTACAACTTTATGTATACTATTATAGTAGATTTCACTCGAAACAGAAGTTTACAACTTTTTGTATATAATTGTATAGTAGAGTTTACTCCAAATGGGGGTTTACAACTTTTTGTATATTTTGTATTAGAGTTTACTCAAAACGGAGGTTTATAACTTTTTGTATATAATTGTATAGTGTAGTTTACTATAAACAGGGGTTTACAACTATTTATATATTATTGTATTAGAGTTCACTCATAACGGGTGTTTACAACTTTCGGTACATAATTATAGCAGAGTTCACTCAAAATGGAGGTTTACAACTTTTATATATATTTGTATAGTAGAGTTTACTCAAAACGGGGGTTTACAACTTTTTGTATATTATTGTATTAGAGTTTACTCAAAACGGGGGTATACAACTTTTTGTATGTAATTGTATTGTAGAGTTTACTCAAAAAGGGGGTTTACAACATTTTGTAAATAATTGTATAGTAGAGTTTACTCAAAATGGGGGTTTACAACTTTTTGTATATTATTGTATTAGAGTTTACTCAAAATGAGGGTTTACAACTTTTTGTATATAATTATTGTAGAGTTCACTGAAATCGGAGGTTTACAACCTTTTGTAAATAATTGTATTCTAGAGTTTACTCAAAACGGGTGTTTAGAACTTTTTATATATAATTGAATAGTAGAGTGTACTCAAAACAGGGGTTAACAACTTTTTGTATATAATTCTAGTAGATTTCTCTTAAAACGGAGGTTTACAACTTTTTGTATATAATTATAGTAGAGTTTACTCAAAACGAGGGCTTACAACTTTTTGGAAATAATTGTATAGTAGAGTTTACTCAAAACGGAGGTTTACAACTTTTTGTATATTATTGTATTAGAGTTTAATAAAAACGGCGGTTAACAACTTTTTGTATATAATTATAGTAGAGTTCACTCAAACCAGAGGTTTACAACGTTTTGTATATAATTGTAAAGTAGAGTTTACTCAAAATGGGGATTTACAACTTTTTGTATATTATTGTATTAGAGTTTACTCAAAACGTGGGTTTACAACTTTTCGTATATAATTATAGTAGTGTTCCCTCAAAATGGGAGTTTACAACTTTTGGTATATAATTGTATAATAGAGTTTACTCAAAAAATGGGTTTACAATTTTTTGTATATAATTGTATAGTAGAGTTTACTCGAAACGGGGGTTTACAACTATTTGTATATTATTGTATTAGAGTTTACACAAAACGAGGGTTAACAATTTTTGTTTATAATTATAGTAGAGTTCATTCAAAACGGAGGTTTACCACTTTTTGTATACAATTGTATAGTAGAGCTTACTCAAAACGGGGGTTTACAACTTTTTGTATATAATTGTAGAGTAGAGTTTACTCAAAACGGGGATTTACAACATTTTGTATATAATTGTATGGTAGAGTTTACTCAAAACGGGGGTTTGCAACTTTTTGTATATAATTGAATAGTAGAGTTTACTCAAAACGGCAGTATACAACTTTTTAAATAATATTGTATTCGAGTTCACTCAAAACGAGGGTTTACAACTTTTTGTATACAATTATAGTAGAGATCACTCAAAACGGAGGTTGACAACTTTTTGTAAAAAATTGTATAGTAGAGTTCACTCAAAACTGTGGTTTACCACTATTTGTAAATGATTGTATAGTAGAGTTTACTCAAAACAGGGGTTTACAACTTTTTGTATATAATTATAGTAGAGTTTACTCAAAATGGCGGTTTACAATTTTTTGTAAAAATTGTATAGAAGAGTTCACTCAAAACTGGGGCTTACAACTTTTTGTATATAATTGTATAGTAGAGTTTACTCAAAACGTTGTATATTATTGTGTTAGAGTTTACTCAAAATGGGGGTTTACAACTTTTTCTTATTAATTATATTAGAGTTCACTTAAAACGGAGGTTTACAACTTTTTGTATATAATTGTATAGTAAAGTTTGCAAAAAACGGGGGTTTACAACTTCTTGTATAAAATTGAATAGCAGACTTTATTAAAAACGGCGGTTTACAACATTTTGTATATTATTGTATTAGAGTTCACTCAAAACGGGGTTTACAACTTTTTATATATAATTATAGTAGAGTTCACTCAAAACGGAGGTTTACAAGTTTTTGTATATTATTGTATAGTAGAGTTTACTCAAAACGGGGGTTTACAACTTTTTGTATATAATTATAGTAGAGTTTACTCAAAATGGCGGTTTACAATTTTTTGTAAAAATTGTATAGTAGAGTTCACTCAAAACTAGGGCTTACAACTTTTTGTATATAATTGTATAGTAGAGTTTACTCAAAACGTTGTATATTATTGTGTTAGAGTTTACTCAAAATGGGGGTTTACAACTTTTTCTTATTAATTATATTAGAGTTCACATAAAACGGAGGTTTACAACTTTTTGTATATAATTGTATTGTAAAGTTTGCAAAAAACGGGGGTTTACAACTTCTTGTATAAAATTGAATAGCAGACTTTATTAAAAACGGCGGTTTACAACATTTTGTATATTATTGTATTAGAGTTCACTCAAAACGGGGTTTACAACTTTTTATATATAATTATAGTAGAATTCACTCAAAACGGAGGTTTACAAGTTTTTGTATATTATTGTATAGTAGAGTTTACTCAAAACGGGGGTTTACAACTTTTTGTATATAATTCTATAGTAGAGTTTACTCAATACGGGGGTATACAACTTTTTTTTATATAATTGTATAGTAGAGTTTACTCGAAACGGGCATTTACAACATTTTGTATATAGTTGTATAGTAGAGTTTACTCAAAACGGGGGTTTACAACTTTTTGTATATAATTGGATAGTAGAGTTTACACAAAACGGGGGTTTACAACTTTTTGTATATTATTGTATTAGAGTTTACTCAAAATGGGGGTTAACAACTTTTTGTATATAATATTATAGTAGAGTTCACTCAAAACGGAGGTTTACATCTTTTTGTATATAATTATAGTAGAGTTCACTCAAAACAAGGGCTTACAACTTTTTGTAAATAATTGTATAGTAGAGTTTACTCAAAATGTGTGTTTACAACTTTTTGTATATTATTGTATTAGAGTTTACTCAAAACGGGTCTTTACAACTTTTTGTAAATAATTGTATAGTAGAGTTTACTCAAAACGGGGGTTTACAACTTTTTGTTTATAATTATAGTAGAGTTCACTCAAAACGGAGGTTTACAACATTTAGTATATAATTATAGTAGAGTTTACACAAAACTGGGGTTTTACAACTTTTTGTATATTATTGTATTAGAGTTTACTCAAAACGAGAGAATGGGGGTTTACAACATTTTGTATATTATTATATTAGCGTTTACTAAAAACGGGGGTTAACAACTTTTTGTATATAATTATAGTAGAGTTCACTCAAATCAGAGGTTTACAAATTTTTGTATATAATTTTATAGTACAGTTTACTCAAAACGGGGATTTATGGATTTTTGTATATTATTGTATTAAAGGGGGTTACAACTTTTTGTAAATAATTGTATAGTAGAGTTTACTCAAAAAGTGGGTTTACAACTTTTTGTATATAATTGTATAGTAGAGTTTACTCAAAATGGGGGTTTACAACTTTTTGTATATTAATGTATTAGAGTTAACTCAAAACGGGGTTAACAATTTTTGTATATAATTATAGTAGAGTTCGCTCAAAACGGAGGTTTACAACATTTTTGTATATAATTGTATAGTAGAGTTTACTCATAACCGGGGTTTACAACTTTTTGTACAATAAAAAAGGGGTCAACTTTTTCAATATAATTGTATAGTAGAGTTTACTCAAAACGGCGGTTTACAAGTTTTTGTATATTATTATATTAGAGTTCACTCAAAACGGGGGTTTACAAGTTTTTGTATATAATTATAGTAGAGTTCACTCAAAACGGAGGTTTACAACTTTTTGTATATAATTGTATCGTAGAGTTTAATCAAAACGGGGGTTTACAACTTTTTGTATATAATTCGATAGTAGACTTTACTCAAAACAGGGTTTTACAACTTTTTGTATATAATTGTATAGTAGAGTTTACTCAAAACAGGGGTTTACAACTATTTGTAAAAAATTGTATAGTAAAGTGCACTCAAAACGGGGGTTTACATCTTTTTGTATATAATTGAATTGTTGAGTTTACTCAAAATGGGGGTTAACAACTTTTTGTATATAATTATTGTAGAGTTTGCTCAAAATGGGGGTTTACAACTTTTTGTATGTAGGTGTATAGTAGAGTTTACTTAAAACGGGGGTTTACAACTTTTTGTATATAATTGTATAATAGAGTTTACTCAAAACGGGGGTTTACAACTTTTTGTATATAACTGAATAGTAGTATTTACTCAAAACGGGGGATAAAAACTTTTTGTATATAATTATAGTACATTTCACTCAAAACGGAGGTTTACAACTTTTTGTATATAATTATAGTAGAGTTTACTCAAAACAAAGGGCTTACGTATAGTAGAGTATACTCAAAACGGGAGTTTACAACTTTTTGTATATTATTGTTTTATAGTTTACTGAAAACGGGGGTTAACAACTTTTTGTATAAAATTATAGTAGAGTTCACTCAAATCGGAGGTTTACAACTTTTTGTATATAATTGTATAGTGGAGTTTACTCAAAATGGGGGTTTACAACTTTTTTTATATTATTGTATTAGAGTTTACTCAAAACGGGGGTTTACACCTTTTTGTATATAATTATAGTAGTGTTCCCTCAAAACGGAGGTTTACAACTTTTTGAATATAATTCTATAGTAGAGTTTACTCAAAATGGGGGTTTACAACTTTTTGTACAATAAAATGGGGGAATACAACTTTTTGTATATAACTGTATAGTAGAGTTTATTGAAAACGGCAGTTTACAACTTTTTGTATATAATTGTAAAGTAGAGTTTACTCAAAAAGGGGGTTTACAACATTTTGTATATTATTGTATTAGAGTTTACTCAAAATGGGGGTTAACAAATTTTTGTATATAATTATAGTATAGTTCAATCAAAACGGAGGTTTACAACTTTTTGTATATAATTATACTAGAGTTTACTCATATAGGGGCTTACAACTTTTTGTAATAATTGTATAGAAGAGTTTACTCAAAACGGGGGTTTACAACTTTTTGTATATTATTGTATTAGAGTTAACTCAAAACGGGGGTTTACAACTTTTTGTATATAATTATAGTAGAGGCCACACAAAACGGAGGTTTACAACTTTTAGTATATAATTATAGTAGAGTTTACACAAAACGGGGGTATACAACTTTTTGTAAATAATTGTATTGTAGAGTTTACTCAAAACGGGGATTTACAACTTTTTGTATATTATTGTATTACATTTTACTCAAAACGAAGGAACGGGGGTTTACAAAATTTTGTATATTATTATATTAGCGTTTACTCAAAATGGGGTTAACAACTTTTTGTATATAATTATAGTAGAGTTCACTCAAATCAGAGGTTTACAACTTTTTGTATATAATTTTATAGTAGAGTTTACTCAAAACGGGGGTTTATAAATTTTTGTATATTATTGTATTAAAGTCTACTCAAAACGGGGGTTTACAACTTTTTGTAAGTATTTGTATAGTAGAGTTTACTCAAAAAGGGGTGTTTACAACTTTTTGTATATAATTGTATAGTATAGTTTACTCAAAACGGGGGTTTACAACTTTTTGTATATTATTGTATTAGAGTTTACTCAAAACGGGGGTTAACAATTTTTGTATATAATTATAGTAGAGTTTGCTCAAAACGGAGGTTTACAACATTTTTGTATATAATTGTATAGTAGAGTTTACGCAAAAAGGGGGTTTAAAACTTTTTGTACAATAAAAAAGGGGTTTACAACTTTTTCTATATAATTGTATAGTACAGTTTACTCAAAAAGGCGGTTTACAAGTATTTGTATATTATTGTATTAGAGTTCACTCAAAATGGGGGTTTACAAGTTTTTGTATATAATTATAGTTGAGTTCGCTCAGAACGGAGGTTTATAACTTTTTGTATATAATTGTATAGTAGAGTTAACTCAAAACGGGGGTTTACAACAATTTGTATATAATTGTATAGTAGAGTTTACTCAAAACATTGCTTTACAACTTTTTGTATATAATTGTATAGTAGAGTTTACTCAAAACAGGGGTTTACAACTGTTTGTAAAAAATTGTATAGTAGAGTTCACTCAAAATAGGGGTTTACATCTTTTTGTTTATAATTGAATAGTAGAGTTTACTCAAAACGGGGGTTCACAACTTTTTGTATTCAATTATTGTAGAGTTTGCTCCAAACGGGGGTTTACAACTTTTTGTATGTAGTTGTATAGTAGAGTTTACTCAAAACGGGGGTTTACAACTTTTTGAATATAATTGTATAGTAGAGTTACTCAAAATAGGGGTTTACAACTTTTTGTATATAATTGTATAGTAGAGTTTACTCAAAACGGGGGTTTACAACTTTTTGTATATAATTGAATAGAAGAGTTTACTCAAAACGGGGGATAAAAACTTTTTGTATATAATTATAGTAGATTTCACTCAAAACGGAGGTTTACAACTTTTTGTATATAATTATAGTAGAGTTTACTCAAAACAGGGGGCTTACAACTTTTTGTAAATAATTGTATAGTAGAGTTTACTTAAAACGGGGGTTTACAACTTTTTGTATATTATTGTAATAAAGTTTACTCAAAACGGGGGTTAACAACTTTTTGTATATAATTATAGTAGAGTTCACTCAAATCGGAGGTTCACAAATTTTTGTATATAATTGTATAGTAGAGTTTACTCAAAATGGGGGTTTATAACTTTTATTATATGATTGTATTAGAGTTTACCCAAAACGGGGGGTTTACAACTTTTTTTTATATAATTATAGTAGTGTTCCCTCAAAACGGGGTTTACAACTCTTTGTATATAATTGTATAGTAGAGTTTACTCAAAACATGGTTTTACAACTTTTTGTATATTATTGTATTAGAGTTTACTCAAAACGGGGGTTAACAATTTTTATATATAATTATAGTAGAATTCACTCGAAACGGAGGTATACAACTTTTTGTACATAATTGTATAGTAGAGTTTACTCAAAACAGGGTTGTACAACTTTTTGTATATTATTGAATTAGAGTTTACACAAAGCGGGGGTGTACAACTTTTTGTATATAATGATAGTAGAGTTCACTCAAAACGGAGGATTACAACTTTTTGTATATAATTGTATAGTGTAGTTTACTCAAAACTGGTGTTTACAACGTTTTGTACAATTAAACGGGGGTTTGCAACTTTTTGTATATAATTGTATAGTAGAGTTTACTCAAAACGGCGGTTTACAACTTTTTCTATATTATTGTATTAGAGTTCACTCAAAACGGTGGTTTACAACTTTTTGTATATAGTAGAGTTCACTCAAAACGGAGGTTGACAACTTTTTGTGAAAAATTGTATAGAAGAGTTCACTCAAAACGGGGGTTTACAACTTTTTGTTTATAATTGTATAATATAGTTTACTAAAAACCGGGGTTTACAACTTTTGGTATATAATTATAGTAGAGTTTACTCAAAACGGGGGTTTACAACTTTTTGTAAAAAATTGTATAGTAGAGTTCCTTGAAAACGGGGGTTTACAACATTTTGTATATAATTGTATAGTAGAGTTTACTCAAAACGTTGTATATTATTGTATTAGAGTTTACTCAAAACAGGGGTTTACAACTTTTTGTTATTAATTATATTAGAGTTCACTCAAAACGGAGGTTTACAAATTTTTGTATATAATTGTATAGTAGAGTTTACTAAAAACGGGGGTTTACAACTTTTTGTATATTATTTTAGTATAGTTCACTCAAAATGGGGGTGTACAACTTTTTGAATATAATTGTATAGTAGAGTTTACACAAAACGGGGGTTTACAACATTTTGTATATTATTGTGTTAGAGTTTACTCAAAATGAGGGAACGGGGGTTTACAACTTTTGTATATTATTGTATTAGAGTTTACTCATAATGGGGGTTGACAACTTTTTGTATATAATTATAGTAGAGTTCGCTCAAATCGGAGGTTTAAAACTTTTTGTATATAATTGTATAGTAGAGTTTACTCAAAACGGGGGTTTATAACTTTTTGTATATTATTGTATTAGAGTTTACTCAAAACGGGGGTTTACAAATTTTTGCATATAATTATTGTAGTGTTCCCTCAAAATGGGGGTTTTCTACTTTTTGTATATAATTGTATAGTAGAGTTTACTCAAAAATGGGGTTTACAACTTTTTGTATATAATTGTATAGTAGAGTTACTCAAACGTGGGTTTACAACTTTTTGTTTATTATTGTATTAGAGTTTACTCAAAACAGGGGTTAACAATTTTTGTATATAATTACAGTAGAGTTCACTGAAAACTGAGGTTTACAACTATTTGTATATAATTGTATAGTAGAGTTGACTCAAAACGGGGGTTTACAACTTTTTGTACCATAAAACGTGGGTTTACAAATTTTTGTATATAATTGTGTAGTAGAGTTTACTCAAAACGGCGGTTTACAACATTTTATATATTATTGTATTAGAGTTCACTCAAAATGGGGGTTTACAACTTTTTGTATATAATTATAGAAGAGTTCACTCAAAACGGAGGTTTACAACTTTTTGTATATAATTGTATAGTAGAGTTTACTCAAAACGGGGGTTTACAAGTTTTTGTATATAATTGTATAGTAGAGTTTACTCTAACGGGGATTTACCACTTTTTGTATTATAGTTTACCCAAACGGGGGTGAACAACTTTTTGTATATAATTATAGTAGAGTTCACTCAAAACGGGGTGTTACAACTTTTTGTATATAATTGTATAGTAGAGTTTACTCAAAACATGGGTTTAAAACCTTTTGTATATTATTGTATTAGAGTTTACACAAAACAGGGGTTTACAACTTTATGTATACAATTATAGTAGATTTCACTCAAAACGGAGGTTTACAACTTTTTGTATATAATTGTACAGTAGAGTTTACTCAAAATGGGGGTTTACAACTTTTTGTATATTTTGTATTAGAGTTTACTCAAAACGGGGGTTTACAACTTTTTGTATATAATGATAGTATAGTTCTCTTAAAACGGAGGTTTACAACTTTTTGTATATAATTGTATAATGTAGTTTACTCAAAACGGGGGTTTGCAACTTTTTATATATTATTTTATTAGAGTTCACTCATAACGGGGGTTTCCAACTTTCGGTATATAATTATTGTATAGTTCACTCAAAACGGAGGTCTACAACTTTTTGAATATATTTGTATAGTAGAGTTTACTCAAAACGGGAGTTTACAACTTTTTGAATATAATTGTATAGTAGAGTTTACTCAAAAGAGGGGTTTACAACTTTTTGATGTTATTGTATTAGAGTTTACGCAAAACGGGGGTTTACAACGTTTTGTATGCAATTGTATTGTAGAGTTTACTCAAAACGGGGGTTTACAATATTTTGTAAATAATTGTATAGTAGAGTTTACTCAAAACGGAGGTTTACAACTTTTTGTATATTATTGTATCAGAGTTTACTCAAAATAGGGGTTTACAACTTTTTGTACATAGTTATAGTAAAGTTCACTGAAATCGGAGGTTTACAACTTTTTGTCAATAATTGTATTGTAGAGTTACTCAAAACGGGGGTTTACAACTTTTTGTATATAATTGAATAGTAGAGTTTACTAAAACGGGGGTTAACAAGTTTTTGTATATAATTCTTGTAGATTTCACTCAAAATGGAGGTTTATAACTTTTTGTATATAATTATAGTAGAGTTTACTCAAAACGGGGGCTTACAACTTTTTGGAAATAATTGTATAGTAGAGTTTACTCAAAACGGGGGTTTACAACTTTTTGTATATTATTGTATTAGAGTTTACTAAAAATGGGGTTTAACAACTTTTTGTATATAATTATTTTAGAGTTCACTCAAATCGGAGGTTTACAACGTTTTGTATATAATTGTAAAGTAGAGTATACTCAAAATGGGGATTTACAACTTTTCGTATATTATTGTATTAGAGTTTACTCAAAACGTAGGTTTACAACTTTATGTATATATTTATAGTAGTGTTCCCTCAAAAAAGGGGTTCACAACTTTTGGTATATAATTGTATCGTAGAATTTACTCAAAAAAGGGGTTTACTACTTTTTGTCTATAATTGTATAGTAGAGTTTACTCAAAATAGGGGTTTTCAACTTTTTGTATATTATTGTATTAGAGTTTACTCAAAACGGGGGTTAACAATTTTTGAATATATTTATAGTAGAGTTCACTCAAAATGGGGGTTTACAACTTTTTGCATATATTTGTATAGTAGAGCTTACTCAAAACTGGGGTTTACAAGTTTTTGTATATAATTGTATAGTAGAGTTTACCCAAAATGGGAATTCACAACATTTTGTATATAATTGTATAGTAGTGTTTACTCAAAATGGGGGTTTACAACTTTTTGTACAATAAAACGGGGGTTTACAACTTTTTGTATATAATTGTATAGTAGAGTTACTCAAAACGGCGGTTTACTACTTTTTGTATATTATTGTATTGGAGCTCACTGAAAACGGGGGTTTACAACTTTTTGTATATAATTATAGTAGATTTTACTCAAAACGGAGGTATACAACTTTTTGTATATAATTGTATAGTAGAGTTTACTCAAAATAGGGGTTTACAACTTTTTGTATATTATTGTTTTAGAGTTTACTCAAAACAGGGGTTTACAACATATTGTATATATTTATTGTAGTGTTCCATCAAAACGGGGGTTTACAACTTTTTGTATAATTGTATAGAAGAGTTTACTCTAAACGGGGGTTTACAACTTTTTGTATATTATTGTATTAGAGTTTACTCAAAACGGGGGTTAACAATTTTTGTATATAATTATAGTAGAGTTCACTCGAAACGGAGGTTTACAACTTTTTGTATATAATTGTATAGTAGAGTTATTCAAAACAGGGTTGTACAACTTTTTGTATATCATTGTAATAGAGTTTACACAAAACGGGGGTTTACAACTTTTTGTATATAATGATAGTAGAGTTCACTCAAAACGGAGGTTTACAACTTTTTGTATATAATTGTACAGTGTAGTTTACTCAAAACGGGTGTTTACAACTTTTTGTACAATAAAACGGTGGTTTACATCTTTTTGTATATAATTGTATAGTAGAGTTTACTCAAAACGGCGGTTTACAAATTGTTGCATATTATTGTATTAGAGATCACTCAAAACAGGGGTTTACAACTTTTTGTATATAATTATAGTAGAGTTCACTCAAAACGGAGGTTTACAACTTTTTGTATATAATTATAGTAGAGTTCACTCAAAACGGGGGTTTACAACTTTTTGTATATTATTTTATTAGAGTTTACTCAAAACGGGGGTTTACAACTTTTTGTATATAATTGTATAGTAGAGTTTACTCAAAACGGGGGTTTACAACTTTTTGTATATAATTATAGTAGAGTTTACTCAAAACGAGGGTTTACAACTTTTTGTAAAAAATTGTATAGTAGAGTTCACTCAAAACGGGGGTTTACAACTTTTGGTATATAATTGTATAGTAGAGTTTACTCAAAACGTTGTATATTATTGTATTAGAGTTTACTCAAAACGGGGGTTTACAACTTTTTGTTATTAATTATATTAGAGTTCACTCAAAACGGAGGTTTACAACTTTTTGTATAGAATTGTATAGTTGAGTTTAATAAAAACGGGGGTTTACAACTTTTTGTATATAATTGTAAAGTTGAGTTTACTCAAAACGGGGGGTTTACAACTTTTTGTATATTATTTTATTAGAGTTTACTCAAAATGGGGGTTTACAACTTTTTATATGTAATTGTATGGTAGAGTTTACTCAAAACGGGGGTTAACAACTTTTTGTATATAATTATAGTAGAGTTTGCTCAAAACAGGGGTTTACAACTTTTTATATATAATTGTATAGTAGAGTGTACTCAAAACGGGCATTAAATATAGTAGATTTCACTCAAAATATAGTACATTTCACTCAAAATATAGTAGATTTCACTCAAAATGTACTCAAAACGGGGGTTAAATATAGTGTACTCAAAACGGGGGTTAAATATAGTAGATTTACTCAAAATATATTGTATATAATTATAGTAGAGTTTACTCAAAATGGCGGTTTACAATTTTTTGTAAAAAATTGTATTGTAGTGTTCACTTTAAACGGTGGTTTACCACTATTTGTAAATAATTGTATAGTAGAGTTTACTCAAAACGTTGTATGTTATTGTATTAGAGTTTACTCAAAATGGGGGTTTACAACTTTTTCTTATTAATTATATTAGAGTTCACTCAAAACGGAGGTTTACAACTTTTTGTATATAATTGTATAGTAAAGTTTACAAAAAACAGGGGTTTACAACTTCTTGTATATAATTGTATAGCAGAGTTTACTAAAAACGGTGGTTTACAACATTTTGTATATTATTGTATTAGAGTTCACTCAAAACGGGGGTTTACAACTTTTTGTATATAACTATAGTAGAGTTCGCTCAAAACGGAGGTTTACAACATTTTTGTATATAATTGTATAGTAGAGTTTACTCAAAGAGGGGGTTTACAACTTTTTGTACAATAAAAAAAGGGGTTTACAACTTTTTCTATATAATTGTATTGTAGAGTTTACTGAAAAAGGCGGTTTACAAGTATTTGTACATTATTGTATTAGAGTTCACTCAAAACTGGGGTTTACAAATTTTTGTATATAATTATAGTTGAGTTCACTGAGAACGGAGGTTTACAACATTGTATATAATTGTATAGCAGAGTTAACTCAAAACGGGGGTTTACAACTTTTTGTATATAATTGTATAGTAGAGTTTACTCAAAACATTTGTTTACAACTTTTTGCATATAATTGTATAGTAGAGTTTACTCAAAACAGGGGTTTACAAGTGTTTGTAAAAAATTGTATAGTAGAGTTCACTCAAAATAGGGGTTTACATCTTTTTTGTATATAATTATAGTAGAGTTTACTCAAAACGGGGGTTTACAACTTTTTGTATTTAATTATTGTAGAGTTTGCTCAAAACGGGGGTTTACAACTTTTTGTATATAATTGAATAGAAGAGTTTACTCAAAACGGGGGTTTACAACTTTTAGTATATAATTATAGTAGATTTCACTCAAAACGGAGGTTTACAACTCTTTGTATATAATTATAGTAGAGTTTACTCAAAACAGGGGGCTTACAACTTTTTTGTAAATAATTGAATAGTAGAGTTTACTCAAAATGGGGATTTACAACTTTTTGTATATATTGTAATACAGTTTACTCAAAACGGGGGTTAACAACTTTTTGTATATAATTATAGCAGAGTTCACTCAAATCGGAGGTTCACAACTTTTTGTATATAATTGTATAGTAGAGTTTACTACAAATGGGGGTTTACAACTTTTTTTATATGATTGTATTAGAGTTTACTCAAAACGGAGGTTTACATCCTTTTTTATATAATTATAGTAGTGTTCCCTCAAAACGGGGTTTACAAGTTTTTGTATAAAATTGTATAGTCGAGTTTACTCAAAACGGGGTTTTATAACATTTTGTATATTATTGTATTAGAGTTTACTCAAAACGGGGGTTAACAATTTTTATATACAATTATAGTAGAATTCACTCGAAACGGAGGTATACAACTTTTTGTAAATAATTGTATAGTAGAGTTTACTCAAAATGGGGGTGTACAACTTTTTGTATATTATTGGATTAGAGTTTACACAAAGCGGGGGTGTACAACTTTTTGTATATAATGATAGTAGAGTTCACTCAAAACGGAGGATTACAACTTTTTGTATATAATTGTTTAGTGTAGTTTACTCAAAACTGGTGTTTACAACTTTTTGTACAATAAAACGGGGGTTTGCAACTTTTTGTATATAATTGTATAGTAGAGTTCACTCAAAACGAGGATTTACAACTTTTTCTATATTATTGTATTAGAGTTTACTCAAAACGGGGGTTTTCAACTTTTCGTATATAATTATAGTAGAGTTCACCAAAACGGGGGTTGACAACTTTTTGTAAAAAATTGTATAGTAGTGTTTACTCAAAAAATGGGTTTACAACTTTTTGTATATAATTGTATAGTAGAGTTTACTCAAAACGGGGGTTTACAACTATTTGTATATTATTGTATTAGAGTTTACACAAAACGGGGGTTAACAATTTTTGTTTATAATTATAGTAGAGTTCACTCAAAACGGAGGTTTACCACTTTTTGTATACAATTGTATAGTAGAGCTTTACTCAAAACGGGGATTTACAACATTTTGTATATAATTGTATAGTAGAGTTTACTCAAAACGGGGGTTTACAACTTTTTGTATATAATTGAATAGTAGAGTTTACTCAAAACGGCGGTATACAACTTTTTGCATAATATGGTATTAGAGTTCACTCAAAACGAAGGCTTACAACTTTTTGTATACAATTATAGTAGAGTTCACTCAAAACGGAGGTTGACAACTTTTTGTAAAAAATTGTATAGTAGAGTTCACTCAAAACGGTGGTTTACCACTATTTGTAAATAATTGTATTGTAGAGTTTACTCGGGTTAACAATTTTTATATACAATTATAGTAGAATTCACTCGAAACGGAGGTATACAACTTTTTGTAAATAATTGTATAGTAGAGTTTACTCAAAATGGGGGTGTACAACTTTTTGTATATTATTGGATTAGAGTTTACACAAAGCGGGGGTGTACAACTTTTTGTATATAATGATAGTAGAGTTCACTCAAAACGGAGGATTACAACTTTTTGTATATAATTGTATAGTGTAGTTTACTCAAAACTGGTGTTTACAACTTTTTGTACAATAAAACGGGGGTTTGCAACTTTTTGTATATAATTGTATAGTAGAGTTCACTCAAAACGAGGATTTACAACTTTTTCTATATTATTGTATTAGAGTTTACTCAAAACGGGGGTTTACAACTTTTCGTATATAATTATAGTAGAGTTCACCAAAACGGGGGTTGACAACTTTTTGTAAAAAATTGTATAGTAGTGTTTACTCAAAAAATGGGTTTACAACTTTTTGTATATAACTGTATAGTAGAGTTTACTCAAAACGGGGGTTTACAACTATTTGTATATTATTGTATTAGAGTTTACACAAAACGGGGGTTAACAATTTTTGTTTATAATTATAGTAGAGTTCACTCAAAACGGAGGTTTACCACTTTTTGTATACAATTGTATAGTAGTGTTCACTCAAAACGGTGGTTTACCACTATTTGTAAATAATTGTATAGTAGAGTTTACTCAAAACGTTGTATATTATTGTATTAGAGTTTACTCAAAATGGGGGTTTACAACTTTTTCTTATTAATTATATTAGAGTTCACTCAAAACAGAGGTTTACAACTTTTTGTATATAGTTGTATAGTAAAGTTTACAAAAAACAGGGGTTTACAACTTCTTGTATATAATTGTATAGCAGAGTTTACTAAAAACGGAGGTTTACAACATTTTGTATATTATTGTATTAGAGTTCACTCAAAACGGGGGTTTACAACTTTTTGTATATAATTATAGTAGAGTTTACTCAAAACGGAGGTTTACAACATTTTTGTATATAATTGTATAGTAGAGTTTACTCAAAAAGGGGTTTACAACTTTTTGTACAATAAAAAAGGGGTTTACAACTTTTTCTATATAATTGTATTATAGAGTTTACTCAAAAAGGCGGTTTACAAGTATTTGTATATTATTGTATTGGAGTTCACTCAAAACTGGGATTTACAAGTTTTTGTATATAATTGAGTTCACTGAGAACGGAGGTTTACAACTTTTTGTATATAATTGTATAGTAGAGTTAACTCAAAACGGGGGTTTACAACTTTTTGTATATAATTGTATATTAGAGTTTACTCAAAACATTTGTTTACAACTTTTTGCATATAATTGTATAGTAGAGTTTACTCAAAACAGGGGTTTACAAGTGTTTGTAAAAATTGTATAGTAGAGTTCACTCAAAAAAGGGGTTTACATCTTTTTGTATATAATTGAATAGTAGAGTTACTCAAAACGGGGGTTAACAACTTTTTGCATATAATTATTGTAGTGTTCCCTCAAAATGGGGGTTTTCAACTTTTTGTATATAATTGTATAGTAGAGTTTACTCAAAAATAGGGTTTACAAATTTTTGTATATAATTGTAATGTAGAGTTACTCAAACGGGGGTTTACAACTTTTTGTTTATTATTGTGTTACAGTTTACTCAAAGCAGGGGTTAACAATTTTTGTATATAATTATAGTAGAGTTCACTCAAAACTGAGGTTTACAACTATTTGTATATAATTGTATAGTAGAGTTGACTCAAAACGGGGGTTTACAACTTTTTGTACCATAAAACGTGGGTTTACAAATTTTTGTATATAATTGTATAGTAGAGTTTACTCAAAACGGCGGTTTACAACATTTTATATATTATTGTATTAGAGTTCACTCAAAATGGTGGTTTACAACTTTTTGTATATAATTATAGAAGAGTTCACTCAAAACGGAGGTTTACAACTTTTTGTATATAATTGTATAGTAGAGTTTACTGAAAACGGGGGTGTACAACTTTTTGTATATAATTGTATAATAGAGTTTACTCAAACGGGGATTTACAACTTTTTGTATTATAGTTTACCCAAACGGTGGTTAACAATTTTTTGTATATAATTATAGTAGAGTTCACACAAAACGGAGATTTACAACTTTTTGTATAAAATTATAGTAGAGTTCACTCAAAACGGGGTCTTACAACTTTTTGTATATAATTGTATTGTAGTGTTTACTCAAAACATGGGTTTAAAACTTTTTGTATATTATTGTATTAGAGTTTACACAAAACAGGGGTTTACAACTTTATGTATACAATTATAGTAGATTTCACACAAAACGGAGGTTTACAACTTTTTGTATATTTTGTATTAGAGTTTACTCAAAACGGGGGTTTACAACTTTTTGTATATAATGATAGTATAGTTCTCATAAAACGGAGGTTTACAACTTTTTGTATATAATTGTATAATTTAGTTTACTCAAAACGGGGGTTTACAACTTTTTATATATTATTTTATTAGAGTTCACTCATAACGGGGGTTTCCAACTTTCGGTATATAATTATTGTATAGTTCACTCAAAACGGAGGTTTACAACTTTTTGAATATATTTGTATAGTAGAGTTTACTCAAAACGGGGGTTTACAACTTTTTGAATATAATTGTATAGTAGAGTTTACTCAAAACAGGGGTTTACAACTTTTTGATATATTGTATTAGAGTTTACGCAAAACGGGGGTTTACAACGTTTTTTATGCAATTGTATTGTAGAGTTTACTCAAAACGGGGGTTTACAATATTTTGTAAATAATTGTATAGTAGAGTTTACTCAAAACAGAGGTTTACAACTTTTTGTATATTATTGTATCAGAGGTTACTCAAAATAGGGGTTTACAACTTTTTCTATATAATTATAGTAGAGTTCACTGAAATCGGAGGTTTACAACTTTTTGTAAATAATTGTATTGTAGAGTTACTCAAAACGGGGGTTTACAACTTTTTGTATATAATTGAATAGTAGAGTTTACTAAAATGGGGGTTAACAAGTTTTTGTATATAATTCTTGTAGATTTCACTCAAAACGGAGGTTTACAACTTTTTGTATATAATAATAATAGAGTTTACTCAAAACGGGGGCTTACAACTTTTTGGAAATAATTGTATAGTAGAGTTTACTCAAAACGGGGGTTTACAAATTTTTGTATATTATTGTATTAGAGTTTACTAAAAATGGGGTTTAACAACTTTTTGTATATAATTATAGTAGAGTTCACTCAAATCGGAGGTTTACAACGTTTTGTATATAATTGTAAAGTAGAGTATACTCAAAATGGGGGTTTATAACTTTTCGTATATTATTGTATTAGAGTTTACTCAAAACGTAGGTTTACAACTTTTTGTATATAATTATAGTAGTGTTCCCTGAAAATAGGGGTTCAGAACTTTTGGTATATAATTGTATCGTAGAGTTTACTCAAAAAGGGGTTTACAACTTTTTGTGTATAATTGTATAGTAGATTTTACTCAAAATAGGGGTTTTCAACTTTTTGTATATTATTGTATTAGAGTTTACTCAAAACGGGGGTTAACAATTTTTGAATATAATTATAGTAGAGTTCACTCAAAACGGGGGTTAACAACTTTTTGTATATAATTGTATAGTAGAGCTTACTCAAAACTGGGGTTTACAAGTTTTTGTAAAAAATTGTATAGTAGAGTTTACCCAAAATGGAGAATCAAAACATTTTGTACATAATTGTATAGTAGAGTTTACTCAAAATGAGGGTTTACAACTTTTTGTACAATAAAACGGGGGTTTACAACTTATTGTATATAATTGTATAGTAGAGTTTACTCAAAACGGCGGTTTACAACTTTTTGTATATTATTGTATTGGAGCTCACTGAAACGGGGGTTTACAACTTTTTGTATATAATTATAGTAGATTTTACTCAAAACGGAGGTATACAACTTTTTGTATATAATTGTATAGTAGAGTTTACTCAAAATAGGGGTTTACAACTTTTTGTATATTATTGTTTTAGAGTTTACTCAAAACGGTGGTTTACAACATATTGTATATAATTATAGTAGTGTTCCCTCAAAACGGGGGTTTACAAATTTTTGTATAATTGTATAGAAGAGTTTACTCAAAACGGGGGTTTACAACTTTTTGTATATTATTGTATTAGAGTTTACTCAAAACGAGGGTTAACAATTTTTGTATATAATTATAGTAGAGTTCACTCGAAACGGAGGTTTACAACTTTTTGTATATAATTGTATAGTAGAGTTATTCAAAACAGGGTTGTACAACTTTTTGTATATTATTGTATTAAAGTTTACACAAAACGGGGATTTACAACTTTTTGTATATAATGATAGTAGAGTTCACTCAAAACGGAGGTTTACAACTTTTTGTATATAATTGTACAGTGTAGTTTACTCAAAACGGGTGTTTACAACTTTTTGTACAATAAAACGGTGGTTTACATCTTTTTGTATATAATTGTATAGTAGAGTTTACTCAAAACGGCGGTTTACAAATTGTTGCATATTATTGTATTAGAGATCACTCAAAACGGGGGTTTACAACTTTTTGTATATAATTATAGTAGAGTTCACTCAAAACGGAGGTTTATAACTTTTTGTATATAATTATAGTAGAGTTCACTCAAAACGGGGGTTTACAACTTTTTGTATATTATTTTATTAGAGTTTACTCAAAATGGGGGTTTACAACTTATTGTATATAATTGTATAGTAGAGTTTACTCAAAACAGGGGTTTACAACTTTTTGTATATAATTATAGTAGAGTTTACTCAAAATGAGGGTTTACAACTTTTTGTAAAAAATTGTATAGTAGAGTTCACTCAAAACGGGGGTTTACAACTTTTGGTATATAATTGTATAGTAGAGTTTACTCAAAACGTTGTATATTATTGTATTAGAGTTTACTCAAAATGGGGGTTTACAACTTTCTGTTATTAATTAGATTAGAGTTCACTCAATTACAACTTTTTGTATAGAATTGTATAGTTGAGTTTAATAAAAACGGGGGTTTACAACTTTTTGTATATAATTGTATAGTAGAGTTTACTCAAAATAGGGGTTTTACAACTTTTTGTATATTATTTTATTAGAGTTTACTCAAAATGGGGGTTTACAACTTTTTATATGTAATTGTATGGTAGAGTTTACTCAAAACAGGGGTTAACAACTTTTTGTATATAATTATAGTAGAGTTTGCTCAGAACGGGGGTTTATAACTTTTTGTATATATTTGTATAGTAGAGTGTACTCAAAACGGGCGTTTACAACTTTTTGTATATAATTGTATAGTAGAGTTTTCTCCAAATGGGGATTTACAAAATTTTGTATATAATTGTATAGTAGAGTTTACTCAAAACGGGGGTTTACAACTTTTTGTATATAATTGTATAGTAGAGTTTACTCAAAATGGGGATTTTAAATTTTTTGTATTTTATTGAATTATAGTTTACTCAAAATGGGGGTTAACAACTTTGTGTATATAAATAAATTCGATTTCTCTCAAAACGTTGGTTTACAACTTTTTGTTATAATTATAGTAGAGTTTACTCAAAATGGGGGCTTACAACTTTTTGTAAATAATTGTATAGTAGAGTTTACTCAAAACAGGCGTTTACAACTTTTTGTATATTATTGTATTAGTGTTTACTCAAAATGGGGGTTTACAACTTTTGGTAAATAATTGTATAGTCGAGTTTACTCAAAACGGTGGTTTACAACATTTTGTATATTATTGTGTTAGAGTTTACTCAAAACGAGGTAACGGGGGTTTGCAACTTTTTGTATATTGTTGTATTAGAGTTTACTCAAAACGGGGTTTAACAACTTTTTGTATATATTTATAGTAGAGTTCACTCAAATCGGAAGTTTAAAACTTTTTGTCTATAATAGTATATTAGAGTTTACTCAAAACGGGGGTTTACAACTTTTTCTATATTATTGTATTAGTGTTTACGCAACACGGGGGTTTGCAACTTTTTGTATATAATTATAGTAGTGTTCCCTCAAAACGGGGGTTTACAACTTATTGTATATAATTGTATAGTAGAGTTTTCTAAAAAAAAGGGGGTTTACAACTTTTTGTATATAATTATATAGTAGAGTTTGCTCAAAACGGGGGTTTACAACTTTTTGTATATTATTGTATTAGAGTTTACTCAAAATGGGGGTTAACAATTTTTGTATATAATTATAGTACAGTTCACTCAAAACGGAGGTTTATAACATTTTGTATATAATTGTATAGTAGATTTTACACAAAACGGGGGTTTACAACTTTTTGTACAATAAAACGGGGGTTTACAACTTTTTGTATATAATTGTATAGTAGAGTTTACTCAAAATGGCGGTTTACAACTTTTCGTATATTTTTGTATTAGAGTTCACTCAAAACGGTGGTTTACAACTTTTTGTATATAATTATAGTAGAGTTCACTCAAAACGGAGGTATACAACTTTTTTTATATAATTGTATAGAAGCGTTTACTCAAAACGGGGGTTTACAACTTTTTGTATATAATTGTTTAGTAGAGTTTAGTCAAAACAGGGGTTTACAACTTTTTGTATATAATTTTATAGTAGAGTTTACTCAAAACGTGGATTTAACACATTTTGTATGTAATTGTATAGTAGAGTTTACTAAAAATGGAGGTTTACAACTTTTTGTATATAATTGTATAATAGAGTTTACTCAAAACGGGTGTTTACAACTTTTTGGATATTACCGTATTAGAGTTTACTCAAAACGGGGGTTAACAACTTTTTTTATATAATTATAGTAGAGTTCACTCAAAACGGAGGTTTACAACTTTTTGTATATAATTATAGTAGAGTTTTATCAAAACGGGGGTTTACAACTTTTTGTAAATAATTGTATAGAAGAGTTTACTCAAAACGGGGGTTTACAACTTTTTGTAAATAATTGTATAGAAGAGTTTACTCAAAACGGGGGTTTACAACTTTTTGTATATTATTGTATTAGAGTTTACTCAAAACAGGGGTTTACAACTTTTTGTATATTATTGTATTAGAGTTTACTCAAAACAGGGGTTTACAACTTTTTGTATATTATTGTATTAGAGTTTACTCAAAACGGGGGTTTACAACTTTTTGTTTATAATTATAGTAGAGTTCACTCAAAAAGGAGGTTTACAACTTTTTGTATATAATTATAGTATAGTTTACTCAAAACGGGGGTTTACAACTTTTTGTAAATAATTGTATAGTAGAGTTTACTCAAAACGGGGGTTTACAACTTTTTGTATATTATTGCATTATAGTTTACTCAAAACGAGGGAATGGGGGTTTACAACTTTTCATATATTATTGTATTAGAGTTTACTCAAAACGGGGGTTGACAACTTTTTGTATTTAATTATAGGTAGAGTTCACTCAAATCGGTGGTTTAAAACTTTTTGTATATAATTGTATAGTAGAGTTTACTCAAAACGGGGGTTTACAACTTTTTGTATATTATTGTATTAGAGTTTACTCAAAACGGGGGTTTACAACTTTTTATATATAATTATAGTAGTGTTCCCTCAAAACGGAGGCTTACAAATTTTTGTAAAAAATTGTATAGTAGAGTTTACTCATAACATGGGTTTACAACTTTTTGTATATTATTGTATTAGAGTTTACTCAAAACAAGGGTTTACAACTTTATGTATACAATTATAAAAGATTTCACTCAAAACGGAGGTTTACAACTTTTTGTATATAATTGTATAGTAGGGTTTACTCAAAACGGGGGTTTACAACCTTTTGTATATTTTGTATTAGAGTTTACTCAAAACGGGGGTTTACAACTTTTTGTATATAATGATAGTATAGTTCACTCAAAAAGGAGGTTTACAACTTTTTGTATATAATTGTATTGTGTAGTTTACTCAAAACGGGGGTTTACAACTTTTTATATATTATTGTATTAGAGTTCACTCAAAACGTGGGTTTACAACTTTCGGTATTTAATTATAGTATAATTCACTCAAAACGGAGGTTTACAACTTTTTTTATATATTTGTATAGTAGTGTTTACTCAAAACGGGATTTACAACTTTTTGTATTTAATTGTATAGTAGAGTTTACTCAATACGGGGGTTTACAACTTTTTGTATATTACTGTATTAGAGTTTACTCAAAATGGGGGTTTACAACGTTTTGTATGTAATTGTATTGTAGAGTTTACTCAAAACGGGGGTTTACAACATTTTGTAAATAATTGTATAGTAGTGTTTACTCAAAACGGGGGTTTATAACTTTTTGTATTATTGTATCAGAGTTTACTCAAAAAAGGGGTTTACAACTTTTTGTATATAATTATAGTAAAGTTCACTGAAATCGGAGGTTAACAACTTTTTGTAAATAATTGTATTGTAGAGTTTACTCAAAACCGGGGTTTACAACTTTTTGTATATAATTGAATAGTAGAGTTTACTCAAAACGGGGGTTAACAACTTTTTGTATATAATTCTAGTAGATTTCACTCAAAACGGAGTTTTACAACTTTTTGTATATAATTATTGTAGAGTTTACTCAAAACGGGGGCTTACAACTTTTTGGAAATAATAGTATAGTAGAGTTTACTCAAAACGGGGGTTTACAACTTTTTGTACATTATTGTATTAGAGTTTACTAAAAATGGGGGTTAACAACTTTTTGTATATAATTATAGTAGAGTTCACTCAAATCGGAGGTTTACAACATTTTGTATATAATTGTAAAGTAGAGTATACTCAAAACGGGGGTTTACAACTTTTTGTATATTGTTGTATTAGAGTTTACTCAAAACGTGGGTTTACAACTTTTTATATATAATTATAGTAGTGTTCCCTCAAAATGGGAGTTCACAACTTTTGGTATTTAATTGTATAGTAGAGTTTACTCAGAAAAGGGGTTTACAACTTTTTGTGTATAATTGTATAGTAGTGTTTACTCAAAACAGGGGTTTTCAACTTTTTGTATATTATTGTATTAGAGTTTACTCAAAACCGGGGTTAACAAATTTTTTATATAATTATAGTAGAGTTCACTCAAAACGGAGGTTTACAACTTTTTGTATATAATTGTATAGTACATGTTACTCAAAACGGGGGTTTACAACTCTTTGTATATAATTGTGTAGTAGAGTTTACCCAAGACGGGGATTTACAACATTTTGTATATAATTGTATAGTAGATTTTACTCAAAATGGGGGTTTACAACTTTTTGTACAATAAAATGGGGGTTTACAACTTTTTGTATATAATTGTATATTCGAGTCACTCAAAACGGCGGCTTACAAATTTTTGTATATTATTGTATTAGAGTTCACTCAAAACGGGGGTTTACAACTTTTTGTATATAATTATAGTAGAGTTTACTCAAAACGGAGGTATACAACTTTTTGTATATAATTGTATAGTAGAGTTTTCTCAAAACAGGGGTTTACAACTTCTTGTATATTATTGTATTAGAGTTTACTCAAAATGGGGGTTAACAACTTTTTGTATATAATTATAGAAGAGTTCACTCAAATCGGAAGTTTACAACTTTTTGTAAATAATTGTATAGTACAGTTTACTCAAAATAAGGGTTTAGAACTTTTTGTATATTATTGTTTTAGAGTTTACTCTAAACAGGGGTTTACAACATTTTGTGTATAATTATAGTAGTGTTCCCTCAAAACGGGGGTTTACATCTTTTTGTATATAATTGTATAAAAGAGTTTACTCAAAACGGGGGTTTACAACTTTTTGTATATTATTGTATTAGAGTTTACTCAAAACGGGGGTTAACAATTTTTGTATATAATTATAGTATAGTTCACTCGAAATGGAGGTTTACAACTTTTTGTATATAATTGTCTAGTAGAGTTATTCAAAACAGGGTTCTACAACTTTTTGTATATTATTGTATTAGTGTTTACACAAAACGGGGATTTACAACTTTTTGTATATAATGATAGTAGAGTTCACTCAAAACGGAGGTTTACAACTTTTTTTTATATAATTGTATAGTGTAGTTTACTCAAAACGGGTGTTTACAACTTTTTGTACAATAAAACGGCGGTTTACAACTTTTTTATATAATTGTATAGTGTAGTTTACTCAAAACGGGTGTTTACAACTTTTTGTAAAATAAAACGGCGGTTTACAATTTTTTTATATAATTGTATAGTGTAGTTTACTTAAAACGGGTGTTTACAACTTTTTTTACAATAAAACGGCGGTTTACACCTTTTTGTATATAATTTGTTGGACTTATTTTTAAGTTTTAGTGATGAGTGCCAGACTAGCTGTTATAGAACAAAGGCAAAAAGATGTCTAGATCAAATGTATAGGTTTATTAGAGTTTGATCTTTGTATAGGTTTGATCAAACAAGCACTGTAAAAGGTCAGCTGACTTACATCAGCAGACTGGTCTAGATCAGTAGGGTAGCTGAGTCAGTAGACTAATCAGGAACCTGCTGAAGACTGAAGGCTGAGGGCTCAAACTCAGTTAATGAAGGCTAAGGGATCAAACTTAGTAATTAAAGTCAAGGATATGGAATCAGAATTTAGGGAAGTCTGTGATGACCTAAACTGATTACATATACCTTGTGTACAAGGTCTAAGTTCCACAAGTTAGGTGGTGATTGGAACTTAGTTATATGCAAAAAGGTGTATTCTAACTTCATAAATAAAAGTTAGATAAATGATAGTAAGCTGAAGTGTTTTTAAACACAGCATAATAAGGATAAGCTTACTGATGTGTATATCAGCAGACTTATGTTCTCAGGAACCTGCTGGACACATATTTCGATTCAATCAAAGGTTACATTGGAAGAAAACAAGAAAGGGATAGCTAACAACCTCTAATTTTATCAAACAAATCAATGGTTAAGATTAAAGGGACGTTGGAAAGATTCAGAGGATTACCCAATGGATACAAGTCAAAGGGTGGACAGACTGTACACTGTCAAAAAGCATTCTGACTGTGTCAGTCCTATGAACATTGACAGAAGGGAAGTCAAATGGGACAAAATCAAAAACGGCTATGTTTGAATTTCAAACATAAGTCACAAGGATTCCTACCTATAAATAGAGGACTCCTAATTCAGATACAAGTGATGAACATTAAGAGAAAAATACAGATAATCCTGAGCTTCGATTTCTAATCAAGATAAACACCCTGCTGACCCTACTGAGCTTTAATCTATTGATCCAGAAAATCTCTTCAAGTGTAATCTGCATTCAAGCTGCATCAAGTTTACACACTTGAAGACATCAAGCTGCTTATCATATCATCCTGATCAAGCTGCTGAAAGCTGAATCACTTTCTTGATTCAATATTTCTTTTATAAGAATCTTACTGAAGACAGTGAAGCATCTTTGGGTGTGAAAGACTGTTGTTTGTGGTGGAGCTGGTGAAGAGGGAATCCCACCCTTCAAGGACCAGTGGAAGACTTTGGAGCAGCAATCCTACCTGTTCCAAGTGTTCAGTTTGTGAAGCCATAGTTATTGGTGAAGGACAAGCAACTTAGGGATTTTTGTAACTGCTAACTCAAAGATCCCTAGTGAATTACCTCCAACATCACAGGAGAAGAGTGGACTGACAGGATTACACCACCTGGAACCACTATAAAATATGCCTACTTACTTCTGCATTTATTATATCTAGCACATCAACCTACTGAATCTAGCAACTGCATTCACACACATACACTACTGAGTATCTAATACTTGGTATCATATTTAACAACAAGTAACAAGGCTTAATTTTTGATATATTCCGCTGCACAAATTCAGTAAACTCTACAATCAGCACACTACTGAGTATCAGCAGACTACTGAAGTATCAGCAGGCTGCGGAAGTTGCTGAGTTTGTTAACTCCAAAAGTTTTAAGTGTTAAGTTTATTCACCCCCCTCTAAACTTAACCAAAGCCTTTTCAAGGGACCAACAATTGGTATCGGAGTAGTGCTTCTGTTCTGAAGTAATCCTACTTGTTGTGCTTGAGAAAATACTTTGAAAACTTTTTCAAGTTACTGATTTTCAAAGCTTTGCATCATGGACAACAACCAGTATGCTAGAACAATGTTGATGTGTTGTTTAGATCGTTTTGATGAGTATAAATGTCGTATGCAGGCTTATCTAGCTGCAACACATGATGAAATGATGGATGTGCTAACTGATGGACCACTGGAAATTACCAAGCCAATAACAGTGGGAGATGAGACACAGTACATTCCAAAGCTAAAGAAGGAATGGACTGCTGATGATAGAAAAAGAGCAAACCTCAACAATATTGCTATTGATATCATATACAGAACATTGGATAGCAATATGTATATGAAGGTGAAAGATTGCAAGACTGCAAAGGAACTTTGGGACAAGATACAGTTAATCTGTGAAGGCACTGATGCAATCAAGAAGAACAAAATCAGTGTGGCCAAAAAGAAGTTTCAAAAGTTCAAAATGCTAACAAATGAAACCATTGAGCAAATAGAATCTAGATTCAATGCAATCCTGGATGAACTCACCTTACTGAGTGTGAGATACTCAAAAGAAGAAATCAATTCAAAAATCTTGGAAGCATTACCTGAAAAAGAAGTTTGGGAAATGAAGGTTACTGCTATAGAAGAAATGAGAAAACTACATGAAGAGGATACCTTCAAATTATTCTCAGATCTCAAAGCTTATGAATTCAGCAAGAAACTGGCACATACCACTGAAAAAGATGAGCCAAAGACCACTGCATTGGCTACTTCACATCAAGAAGAAACATCAGGAGCTCAAGATGATCTACTGGATGAGATGCAAGAACAAATTGCCCTACTGAGCAAGAAGATCAGAATGATGAAAACTGGAAAGATTTCTCCAAAGAATTTCACAAAGAAATTCACTGAAAAGAAAAAGGATGATTCAAAGAAAGACAATGATTATTTGTGCTTTCATTGCAAGAAACCAGGACACTTCAAACCTGACTGTCCTGAGTTAAAACAAAGTAAGGAACCTGATTATCTTTGCATCAATTGCAAGAAGCCTGGACATTTCAAACCTGACTGTCCAGACCTACTGAAGACCAAAAGTCAACAAAGAAGACATGTCAAGAAGGCTATGGTTGCTGAAGATGAATCAGGATATGAAGTGGAATCAGAAAAAGGAAATGAATCTGATGACACTGCACTTGTTGCTAATATGGATGATTATGCTTTGATGGCAAATATGGATGAAACAGAGGAGGTATACAATTCTGTATCTATTAACACTCCTGCTGGAAGTGATTGTGAATCAACCTGTGGTTCAAATCCTAAAAATTCTGACAATGAAGAAAGTTTGGATGCCATCCTTAATCAACTGAGGATAATACAATCTGGTTATGAGATTGTGAAGGCTGAAAAATAAGCTCTTCAAATAGAAGTTGAAAGGTTGAATGCTGAATTAAGAATTCTCAAGGGTAAGGAAAAAGAAGTTGGACAGAATCAGCATAAGCCTGCTGTACATTCAGTAGCAGCTGAATCTGCTGAACAATCTTCTTCCTCCACATTCAAATCTGGAAAGCCTTATGGTGACAGATCAGGGCTTGGATTTGGAACTCAACAATCCAATAAGAGTGGATCCAGTAAGGTCACTGAACCTGGTACCAGAATTGGTCCTAAGTTTGTGCCTTCACAAAATCCAAGTCCTAGTAAGGTTCCTGAGGCAGTAAAGCCTACTGAGAATGCTTCAAAAAGGTAAAATCAGAAGTCAAAAAGGACATCAGTACCTAACAAAAAGGGCAAATCCAATGGTAGGACTGCTGGACCTTCTAGACCTGCTGATAGCAGACCTGCTACCAAGTCTGCTGGACCACAAAAAGGTAAAGGTCAGAAATATTCCAAGGATAAGAATCCTAAACCCAAAAATGTCAATCATTTGAGGGATACTTATCTCAGGGGGAAAGGTAGACTGTTCCTTACTGATGATGATTGGAATACTCCTGCACCTACTGATAGAAACAACAAGTATAACCATGCTGCTAGGGTAAAACCTAAGCAATGGAATCAGCAGAGGACTCAGCAGAGGGCTTATACAAGACCTAATCAGGAATCTCAGTAGACTCCATATTACAGGGCTATTCCTAACAGACAGCATACCTATGGTTATGCTAATGCTTCTAACAACAGAAATCACTTCAAACAACATTACATACCTAAAGGCCAGAAAGCATATGTGAATCCTACATAACCAATTGTTAGACCTTATGGATGTGTAGAATACATGTATGAACAAATGTATAATACCTTTCAAAGAAGACCTTATGGAAACTTTCCAAGGGTCATGCTTACCACTGACCATTATGGACCCAAATATATTTGGGTACCTAAAATGCATTAAATTTGTTTTGTAGGGTGTCTGGTACTTTGACAGTGGATGTACCAGACATATGACAAAGAATAAGCACTGTTTGTCAAATTTTGTGGCAAAGGATGGTCCAAGGGTGAATTTTGGCAACAAGAACACACCAGGATACACAAGAGGATATGGCACACTTGTGAGAAATTGATTAAGAATCAGGAATGTTGCATATGTAGAAGGACTGGAATACAACCTACTGAGCACTGGACAATTTTGTGACATGGGATACAAGGTCACTTTTGACAAAGGCACCTACATTGTCATTAGTGAAAGAGGTGATCAAGTTGTGTTGGCTGGAAGAAGACAACAAAACATGTATGTTGTGGATTGGTCTACTACTGTTCCAGAGACATGCCTGATTGTGCATACCAAGTCAGAACTTAATTGGTTATGGCATAAGAAGTTGAATCATTTAAATTTTGATGATATCAATCAGTTGGTGAAGAAGAAACTGGTGATTGGTTTGCCTGAGATCACATTAAAAAAGGATGCTATATGTGATGCATGTCAGCAAGGTACAGACAAAATCAAGCTTCAAGTCAAAAACTAAGCAATCAACTAAAAGAGTTTTGGAGCTGATGCACATGGATCTATTTGGACCAGTTACACCAACAAGTATTACAGGAAAGAAGTACACTTTGGTAGTTGTGGATGATTATTCAAGATACACTTGGGTGATACTCATGAACAAGAAAAGTGAAACACTTCAAAAGATGCCTGAATTTTTGAAGAGATTACAGAATGAGAAAAGTTTGACAGTAGTAAAAATCAGATCAGATAAGGGTACTGAGTTTCTCAATAGAGTTATTAGAGAATATTGTGAACATAATGGTGTACTACATCAACTTGCTGCTGCTGGTACACCTCAGCAAAATAGGGTTCCTGAAAGAAGAAACAGAACATTAAAAGAAGCAGGAAGAACTATGATTTGTGAAGCATTGCTACCTGAAAGATATTGGGCTGAAGCAGTTAATACAGCATGCTATACACAAAATAGAACCTCAGTGAATAAGAAGCTGCTGAATACACCTTATGAAACTTGGAATGGAAGGAAACCTAATATATCTTATTTCCATCCATTTGGAAGCAAATGTTTTATCTTGAATCATAAGGAACAATTGAAGACATTCCATCCAAAATCAGATGAAGGAATTTTCTTGGGATACTCATCTATCAGCAAGGCATTCAGGGTACTAAACAAAAGGTCACTAAAACATGAAGAGACAATCCATGTTGTATTTGATGAACCTAAGTTCACTAGTATGGAAGATGAAGCTTTTGAACCTGCTGAGAATCAACAAGTCACTGATCCAGATTGTGATGAAGTTTTGGAGAGGTTTAATGACTTAAAGGTTTCTGATTCTTCCCCTGCTGAACACCCTACTGTTAATACTACTGATGCAACAACTGAGGCAGTTCAAGGATCTGCTGAACCCCCTATTGAAGAAACAGCAGACCCTACTGAAGATGAGGTTCCTGAAAATCAATCTAACCAGAATCCATAATGGTTAAGGGATCACCCTGCTGAACAAGTTATTGGCAACATACAGCAAGGTGTGAGGACTAGAAGACAGTTAGAAGCAATGTTTACTTGCTTTCTATCTCAAATGGAACCCAAAGTTGTTGAAGAAGCAATTTCAGATCCAGATTGGATAATTGCTATGCAAGAAGAGTTGAATGAATTTGAAAGAAATCAAGTTTGGACACTAGTGGAAAGGCCTAGTCATGCAAATATAATTGGTACAAAATGGGTATACAGAAACAAATTGGATGAATCTGGTACCATTGTAAGGAACAAGGCCAGACAAGTAGCAAAAGGCTATTCTCAAGCAGAAGGAATAGATTTTGATGAAACATATGCCCCTGTTGCAAGATTAGAAGCTATCAGATTATTCTTGGCACATGCAGCTTATAAAAACTTCAAAGTATATCAAATGGATGTCAAAAGTGCATTTTTGAATGGCATTCTGGAAGAGGAGGTCTATGTTCATCAACCTCCTGGATTTGAAGTTAAAGATCAAGAAGATAAAGTGTATAGACTCAACAAAGCACTTTATGGTTTGAAACAAGCACCAAGAGCATGGTATGAGACTTTATCTCAATTCTTGGTGGACAATGGTTTTACAAAAGGCACCATTGACAAGACACTTTTCAGAATCAATGAATGGAACAGCACCCTGCTGGTATAGATTTATGTTGATGACATAATCTTTGGTTCTGAAAATGAATTGCTATGTGAGAAGTTTGCAAATCTAATGAAAAGTAAATTACAAATGAGTATGATGGGAGAGATGAACTACTTTTCGGGATTGCAAGTCAAAGAGATGAAAGATGGAATCTTCATTCATCAAACCAAGTATACCAAGGAGCTACTGAAGAAATTTGGTTTGGAAAACAGCACCAAAGTATCTACTCCTATGAGTACAAATATCAGATTGGATGAAGACAAAGAAGGCAAAGATGTTGATCAGACCTTATACAGAAGGATGATAGGCAGTCTGCTGTACCTTACTGCCACCAGACCTGATATATCCTTTGTTGTAGGTGTTTGTGCAAGATTTCAATCAAAACCTAAAGAAAGTCATTTAGGTGCAGTCAAAAGAGTTCTCAAGTATCTAAAAGAGACTTTGGGAGTAGAAATATGGTATTCAAAAGATGGAAGCTTCAAAGTTATATCCTACTCAGATTCTGATTATGCTGGATGCGAGATTGATAGAAAAAGCACCACAGGAACCTGTCAGTTAATGGGAAATAGACTGGTGATGACGGTCAAATTATACCCGTAAAAGTCATCAACATTGACCTTAAATCGAGATTAATAATATATATTTCATATTAAATCACATGTTTATATTTAATATTTAATGTTATGTGATTTATATTATGTAAATTGGTATTTAGCTGTTGTTATTATTTAAAGCCGATTTATTGTGTGATAATTATTGATTTTGCAGATCACAACAAATCGAGAGGATTAATGTCATTCAATCAATTATATCAAGATAAAGAAGGAAGAAAATCGGAGCATTAATCAAGAGATAAATGAGAGATTAATCAGATCAACACGAAAGCGTGCAGTGGGGAACAAGATAGACGAGAAAAACGATTGACGCGTGAAAAGTTAGGTTCGGTCGACCGAGCCTGATGCTTCGGTCGACCGAGTGTCACCTCTCGGTTGACCGAGCCTCGGGTTTGGGTCGGTTTTCGGCTTTAATCGTGCTTATCTTCTAGAACCACCCTAAGTCGGCAAAAACCTCTATATAAGCAAGCAGCTACGAGAATTGTAATACACACCAAATACACCAACATATCCCTTCATTCTTTCTTCAATTTTATAGCTTTGATACAATGTAGTTTATTGAAGGTTTCCAGCAATTTAAGGGCTGCATTATGTAAGCCTTTATTTTCTGTTTCTTTCTTTCAAGTAATTAATCCCTCCCAATTATGCTTTATCGTTTGAGTTAGTTAATTCATAGCTAGATGATGTAGATCTAGGCTATGACGTCAGGGATGTGGCAAAGCCTTGTCTATGAGGATCCCATAACCTACGTCATATGTTTAGTTTCTATTCATGAATCTACTTGATTTAATTAATGCGTATCTATGTTAGTTTATATAATTTCTTTACGAGTTACTGTTTAATCTGTTGTGTATGATGAAACGCTGAGAGATACGTTCAGAGATGTAATTTGGGAGTGGAAATCGTTCGGGTGACCGAATGGAATCATTCGGTCGACCGAGTGTCTATTCGGTCGACCGAGCCCTCTGTTCATCCGTTAAATAGCCACGTCTTTATGGTTAGGTTAACTTAATAGAATTTATTATCTCAGTAGGTATGGCTATGGCTACGTTACTCGCTTAGTTTAATTAAAACGTGTAAAAAGGAAATACCAATATAAAACTCTTAGGTAGGCTTATGAATTGATCTTCGGACGTTCAGCGTTATCTAGGTAGGTTTATATTTGGGAATTGCATGCACCTGCTTATACGTACGTCGTAGATTAGCATGAGACTATAACTTGGTAATTGCTAGTTGGACGAGAGCTTGAGTAATCGTTTAGGAAGTACGCCTAACCATAGGAATGTTGCCTGGACGAGGTGTACGGTCAATATCGGCATCCTTAGAGTCGTAAGCGTGTGAGTTATATGAGATGGAGGCACTAAAAGGCGAAGTCACGTAACAATATCACAGTGATCTAGCGACCTAACGGGTGCTAAGTCAAGTTTAAGGGGATGACTCCCGTAGCCAATCTAAGATAGATACAAACGGATTGACAGTTAATAAGTTCAGTTTATTATATAAATTGTCTAGGTCCAAACGATAAAGACTATAATTGGGGAGGTTAATTACGTTGTGTCGAGTCGTGTCTTTACTTTTCTTGTCTTATGTTGGTCGTAGACCGCCTCTATGTCCTTGACATGTTTAATTAATTGTTTGTATATAAGATGATCCACAATTGGTTCCCTGTGGGATCGACCTTGATTCACTATAGCTATACTACGATGGGCCTAGTCCTCTTGCTAGTATTGGTTTATGGTGGTCGAGTATTTTATAACCTGATTGACCACGTCATCAAGTTTTTGGCACCGTTGCCGGGGAGCCAACGGTCAATTTTATATATAAATAATTTTCTTATTCATGTCAAGTTTTCTGTTTTAGAGTCTGTTTTTACGTTTTTGAGTCCCTCTGGTTGTCTGCTCTGTCTGAAAATTCCAGATTCTTAAAATAAAAATATAAAAAAAAAAATTATTTATTCGGTCGACCGAGAGACCTCATTCGGTCGACCGAGAATTTAGAATTATTGTTTTGTTTTGTTTTGTTCTTCTTCTGTTCTGTTTATATGGTTTCTGATTTGTGTTTTCGAGTCTGGAATTTCACGTGTCTGTTTATCCCCGTATGTTTAATCCGTAGGTCTGATAGAGGCATGGGAAACCATGTTAAAATCAGTCTACGGTCCGTTTTGTTTTTTCTTCTGTTTGCAGAAACCAGGGAAGCAATAATCTGTGTCAGTAATTTTTCAAGGGCACTGAGAAAATAACCCAGCAAACATGTGGAGCTACGAATCTAAAATGGGAAAAGCAATGGAAGCAATACCTTTAAAGCACCAAGATGGCTCCGGAAAAAATTTTAAAGGCTTAAATTCTTCGTGGTACAATGTTGAAGGCAAGGTACTACCTTTTTTTTGCTTATGTTTTACTACCTTTTGGTTTTTTGAGCATAAGTTAGCCTATACATGAACCTTAGAATGAATCTTAGCCCGGAGTTGGTTTGTAAGATTAATTTTATTAGTGTCGAAGGTTTTGCCCCATATCTGTCTCATCTAGAGGGTGTAGGGAAGCATGTAGTCGTTGAAAGGAAGCAGTGAATAAAGAGTTCCTCGTAGTTCTGTTAAAATCTCGTGGTCCTATGCATGAAATTGCTTCTACTGGCCAGGGGAGCAACAAATTGTGTAGTTTAAGCATTCGCAATCTAAAGAAGACGTTGAGTTTTGAGAGAACACCATCTTTTTCTTTCGTTGATGTTTATGGTGATGGCTTCTCGGTGAACCCACCTTAAACAGAAACGAGATTACGCTTTGGGTGACAATTTAGAAATCGAAGAATCTTTGTACATAGGTTCGGAAATGGTTTAACCATGGCTGGGCGAGTTTAACCGAGCTTCGGCACAATCGACTCCCCTCCACGTGTGATGTACGTTACAGCAGTTCAACAAGACTTAGCATAGCCGATAAGCCTTCGGGCTAAACGGGGCTTAATCTTGACGGATTGGCCTGAACTGTCACATATGTTCCAATGAATAAGACGGCGTAGGCTTGCCTACATAACCGACCTTATTCGGAGTACTTGATTCATTGTTTCTTATTGTCAAGGCCAAAACCGTAATTTTAACCGAATTCATTAATTCCTAAAACGAGAGTCGAGGTAAGAGCTTTGGATAAATGGTATGGATAAATGTCGTTTCCTAGGTCTCACAACCAAGGGAAGGTTATTAATCCGCAAAAGCGACAAGCCCACCTCATATAATGCTCAGAGGGTCAAAGTCTGGCGATCCAAGAATGATAACTGACAAGGATACTTTTGGAAAGTCGAGCTGAGGACTTTAAACTCAGAACTACTTCTTTAAAACCCTTAGGATTTCTTTTTAGGATTTTAGGTTTTGTTTTCTTTGAGTCAAATAAGAGTAACGTGACATATGTTGAGGTTTTTTATTTTGCCGTGTTCCGATGGCCATTGGGCTAAGGATGTGCAAAACTTTTTTACTCAATATAGGCCACGTGAAATAGAGTTCCGTAGGAGAGTCGAAAAATTGCTAAAGAAAAGGAAATTTAGCAAACAACCTTAAGATGGAAGCATTAAGAGAGCTTGAGAATTATTGAAAATGTAACAGAGAATGATTGGTGCGAACAAGAACAATTCTGGTCAACTTCCAAAATCTTTTAGAATGGTGATCCAAGTGAAAATTCAAAGTGATGTGCAATTCATTCTGCAACTATCCTTATCTTTCCCTTTACACTTTTTTTTCACCTTCAAACTTTTCGAGCCTCTCACCATTCTGCCCCACAGTTCACATTTCTACCCATTCTTTCATCGCCTCTCTTTCTTCCATCCGTTTCACTCTCCCACCCAATCTCAATGCCTTAACCATTTTCAACCCACCCATAAACACAATTTCTTACCCATCCTTTATCTTTTCTTCCCATCCTTATGTGTATCTTTTTCTAAACCCATCACATTCTCAACCTCCATTTTGTTTACACAATACCTATGTGTTGCGGAATTTGAAATATTGCTACGCTTTAATGATTATCTTTTATCATTTTGATTTTCATGATCCTAGTTGGGGGAAGTGTAGCTCTGAACCTAGCTAGATTTTAAAGGTTTTTGGTTCGATCAAAGTACAACTTATCTTTTTACCGGAAGTTTTAAATTTCACATTTTTTCCGTCTATTCCGGCATTTCTAGATGATAAGTTTTGTTCTGAACTATCTCACCGATCCGACCTTGTTGATGACGGTTATGACTTTTACGTGATACATTGGGTTATTAGTAATTTCAAGGAGTAGCTACATCTCCCTAAGTTGTTGATATCCAATGCAAGCGAGAAGTTTCTGCGCTAAGTATTTGATTTTATTTTTAGCCAATAGGTCGCATTCAATCTGTTATACCTTACTAAGTTTCTCTTTTCCTGGATTGAATACCTTTTCGATCGAGTCACCCTCGTGTTTTCCCACGTCGGGTAATGCTTTTTGATCTTTGTCTTCTCCACCCGGTTTTAAGAATATTTAGGCGGTGGAGGTTGTAGATGACGACCATCATCTTTAGTTGCTTGTTTATTTTTCTTTCTATTTAGTATTTTTCTTTTTGGTTTTTCTTGTCTTTGGTTGTATAAAATAAAGTGGCTTAAACTATTTTTAGGTATTCATACCTAATTACTGCCACATTATTCTATAACTTCCATAGACATGGTGTTATTAACGGTTTCGTGGAGTTTGTCTGCTTATACAGGTTTTCACTTGCTTCTCCACAACGTGCTGACATTTACTCCGATATTGTTCCTTTACTTGAGAGCCGTTTCCAGAGCTAAGTCTTTTTCTTAAATTCTCATTTATTTTTGTCATTGAGGACAATGCCATGTTTAAGTGGGGGTAGGAGACTTAGCTATGTTATGTTATGATTGAAATTTGAATGAAACGGTAGAAAAATTGAAAATTTGAAAATTTGAATACATACCATATTATTTATCTCGTACCCTTAGAATTGTGAGTTCCTAGCTAAGAATTGATAGGAAAGGAACCAAGTTTCATGAATACGTGATCATTTTATACTTATGTTAAGTAAATTTAAGGATATTCATGCCCGTTTTTGCAAGTAGTCATTTATTATTCAATTACTCAATCTGTGAATCGAGTATACCGCGCAAATCATAATAACTGAAGAAATTATGTGTACATTGCATAGATGATTGGTTATGTAAACTTAGTGTCAATATCTATCTGCTGAGGTATTCTTATATTCTAGCCATTTAAGCGGAATAATAAGCTTGAGACGTACCTGTGTTTGACAATGCGTTAAAACACTGGGCTTGTAGTAACATTACCAAAGTAGCCCCGCGCTTGTGGTAATATTCGATGCTATACATGATCTAAGATAGGGGATACTCTAAAAAGTTTTCTTCCTTGAGATTAATAGTATTTGAAAAATATGAAGATATGAAAAGAATATTCAACTCTTTAAGAGGCTTTGAGTAGTACTCGGTCTCCAAGTCCAAAAACCCTATAGATACGCTCTTGCTTATTGCTCTAGTGCTTCAAAAATTTAAAGGCATAAGAAGTATGAATACTGAAGTTGGTGGGTTGAGATTACGAAGTCTGCATAAACTCTAATCTTGCCACGAATATATAGAAATAAATGCACATGCACACGTCACTGCGATTCATAGTGAGTAGTGAATAATGGATATCTTATAAGCATGACTAGTATGAGTTGACTTGAGTTTCTTGTGTAAGTATGATTTGACCATAGAAAATGTTGTCTTGGGGAATGACTTATTGATAATTTGTTCGGGACGATCAAAGTCTAAGTGGGGGGTAGTTGATGACGGTCAAATTATACCCGTAAAAGTCATCAACATTGACCTTAAATCGAGATTAATAATATATATTTCATATTAAATCACATGTTTATATTTAATATTTAATGTTATGTGATTTATATTATGTAAATTGGTATTTAGCTGTTGTTATTATTTAAAGCCGATTTATTGTGTGATAATTATTGATTTTGCAGATCACAACAAATCGAGAGGATTAATGTCATTCAATCAATTATATCAAGATAAAGAAGGAAGAAAATCGGAGCATTAATCAAGAGATAAATGAGAGATTAATCAGATCAACACGAAAGCGTGCAGTGGGGAACAAGATAGACGAGAAAAACGATTGACGCATGAAAAGTTAGGTTCGGTCGACCGAGCCTGATGCTTCGGTCGACCGAGTGTCACCTCTCGGTTGACCGAGCCTCGGGTTTGGGTCGGTTTTCGGCTTTAATCGTGCTTATCTTCTAGAACCACCCTAAGTCGGCAAAAACCTCTATATAAGCAAGCAGCTACGAGAATTGTAATACACACCAAATACACCAACATATCCCTTCATTCTTTCTTCAATTTTATAGCTTTGATACAATGTAGTTTATTGAAGGTTTCCAGCAATTTAAGGGCTGCATTATGTAAGCCTTTATTTTCTGTTTCTTTCTTTCAAGTAATTAATCCCTCCCAATTATGCTTTATCGTTTGAGTTAGTTAATTCATAGCTAGATGATGTAGATCTAGGCTATGACGTCAGGGATGTGGCAAAGCCTTGTCTATGAGGATCCCATAACCTACGTCATATGTTTAGTTTCTATTCATGAATCTACTTGATTTAATTAATGCGTATCTATGTTAGTTTATATAATTTCTTTACGAGTTACTGTTTAATCTGTTGTGTATGATGAAACGCTGAGAGATACGTTCAGAGATGTAATTTGGGAGTGGAAATCGTTCGGGTGACCGAATGGAATCATTCGGTCGACCGAGTGTCTATGCTCGGTCGACCGAGCCCTCTGTTCATCCGTTAAATAGCCACGTCTTTATGGTTAGGTTAACTTAATAGAATTTATTATCTCAGTAGGTATGGCTATGGCTACGTTACTCGCTTAGTTTAATTAAAACGTGTAAAAAGGAAATACCAATATAAAACTCTTAGGTAGGCTTATGAATTGATCTTCGGACGTTCAGCGTTATCTAGGTAGGTTTATATTTGGGAATTGCATGCACCTGCTTATACGTACGTCGTAGATTAGCATGAGACTATAACTTGGTAATTGCTAGTTGGACGAGAGCTTGAGTAATCGTTTAGGAAGTACGCCTAACCATAGGAATGTTGCCTGGACGAGGTGTACGGTCAATATCGGCATCCTTAGAGTCGTAAGCGTGTGAGTTATATGAGATGGAGGCACTAAAAGGCGAAGTCACGTAACAATATCACAGTGATCTAGCGACCTAACGGGTGCTAAGTCAAGTTTAAGGGGATGACTCCCGTAGCCAATCTAAGATAGATACAAACGGATTGACAGTTAATAAGTTCAGTTTATTATATAAATTGTCTAGGTCCAAACGATAAAGACTATAATTGGGGAGGTTAATTACGTTGTGTCGAGTCGTGTCTTTACTTTTCTTGTCTTATGTTGGTCGTAGACCGTCTCTATGTCCTTGACATGTTTAATTAATTGTTTGTATATAAGATGATCCACAATTGGTTCCCTGTGGGATCGACCTTGATTCACTATAGCTATACTACGATGGGCCTAGTCCTCTTGCTAGTATTGGTTTATGGTGGTCGAGTATTTTATAACCTGATTGACCACGTCATCAACTGGTTTCCTGGTTTAGCAAGAAACAGAATTCTATATCAACTTCCACTGCTGAAGCTGAGTACATTGCTGCTGGAAGTTGCTGTGCACAAATATTGTGGCTAAGATAACAACTAAGGGATTATGGAATTGAAGAAAGAGAAATTCCAATTATGTGTGACAACACAAGTGCAATTGCAATCACAGAAAATCATGTTTTGCACTCAAGAACCAAGCATATTGATGTGAGACATCATTTCATAAGAGATCATGTTGAAAAAAAAGATGTGGTGGTTCTTTACATCCCTACTGAAGATCAACTTGCTGATATTTTCACTAAAACATTGGATAGTGAAAGATTTTCTAAACTAAGGACTGAACTTGGAATTATAAAAGTTGACTGATACAGTTTTAATCAGCAATGTACTGGAATTCACCAAGGGGATTAGTCTTTGCTATGTTGGGTGAGCTCACTTAGCAGATTAGTCATTGGTATCAACAATTCCACGTAGTTATGATTGGACAATTGAACAAATGAAGTTGCCAAGGGGATTGGTCTTTGTCATGTTGGGTGAGCTCACTTGACAGATCAGTCATTGGTATTAAACTTCATCTTGTATTATCAATTGGACAATACAAAAGGAATTAAACATCAGCAGAGTGACTCTATCAACAGGCTGCTGAGACTTCTTAATCAGCAGGCTGCTGAGCCAAGTCTACTGATGACAAGGCTGCTGAAGGAAACGTTACATAGTCAAACTTACAAAAGTAAAAAAGAAAATGGCAAGATATTTATTCTATCCTTATAACCGTAGTTACACGATCTGACGGTTACAAAACGTTATGAAAAAGTATTGGGCCATGTGTCAAGACAGCATTCACTCAGATTTAATCGTGGTTAATACCACTGTACGTGCTTTGACAGTTACAACCACATCTGTCTATATATACAGACCTATACACAGAGGCTACCTTCAAAAACTCAGATCGATTTTCTCTTCTTATACACTGTGTGAACACAGATTTGAGAGCTATCTTCTTCATCTTTTTCTTACAACAATGGCAAAGAAGGATGATGTTCATATTGGAACTAGTCAAAGTGTAAGAGGATATGTTACTATCTGTAACTCCACTGAGTTAGCCATTAATATTGGACGAAGAATCAGGCGGTTTGCTGAGTTAGAAGGTGTTATTAACAGAAGATTGGAACGAATCTCTTATGTCAAAGTGTTGGAATTCTGGAGAAACATTGTCATACATGAAGGTAGAGAGGCCTTCACTACAACTGTAAATGGAAGAGAGATTGAAATATCTTCAGACCTACTGAGAGAGGTCTTTAAATTTGCACCTGGAAACAATGCCCCCACAAATCCAGAAGCAATGAATCTACCAAGAATGAGGTTTGTAGATTCAATAAAAATAGATGATACAATTGCTTCAAATCTAGGCATTAATGTGAGATATATTGGTCATGAATACAACCTGCTGAGCAAATTGATAGCCAAAACCATTTTGGGATTTGTTGGAAGTCTAGATACACTGTCTAGACCTAAAATAGACCTGCTGATCATCATCTGCACGAGTATGAAGTTTGATTGGGCTGGATTCTTTATACACTACATGAAGAAGGTGTGTATTGAAGATAGAGATGGTACAAGGAAGTTCAAGGTCAAGCCCTTAGGTCTAATGATTCAGACCTTGTTGAATCATCTTCAGATACTTGATGTTTTATCTGAAAAGATTAACAAATCCATATTCAAGCCAGAAGTTTCTACTCCTATCCCTGGTTTGGATGATGATGAAGATGTAGATGATGAGGCTACTGAAAGTGATGGTGATGTTGGAGATGACGATGCTGGTGGTGAGCAGGTTAAGAAAACTGTTAAACCTGCTGTACCTAAGAAGGTTACTGAAAAGAGAAAGGCTGCTGATACAAGGAAAATAACTGAATTGTTAAAGCCTAAGAAGACAAGGAAGCAAACAGCAGAGACTGTTGAGTCTACTGAGGGACCAGTAGAGGTTGAGGTTACTGACCCTGCTGTAGTTGCAAAGAAAAAGTCTGTTGCTGATGTTTTGAAGGAGCAACAGAAGGAAGCCAGTAGAAAGTGGAAAGCTGCTGAAATTGAAACAGAGCAACTTTCCAAGAGGATGAAAGAAATTGCCAAGAAGAAAAAACATGGCAAAGGGAAGAAGTTAAGGATTCTGGAAGCTCAGAGGGAAGAAGAAGTAGAAGAAGCTATTGAAGCTGAGCCCTTAACAACTATTAAGCCTACTGATGTAGTAGAGGTTGTTGATGAGCAACCTACTGAAGTAACACAGCAGACTGCTGAAACTGAGCCTGCTGTTAAAGTTGTTGAATCCTCCCCGGTAAAGGCTGCTGAGCCTACTGAAATTGCACAAGTTGTTGTTGAGCAACTTGTTGAAGAGCCACAGCAGACTACTGAATCTGCACCTGCTGTGGAAGTGGAAAAGTTGGTACAAGACCCTGCAAGTTCTACAATAGTTCAGGGGGAATAGCAATCTGTTGCTAACCCTGCTGATGAGCATATAAGTCAGGGGGAATCAAGTGTAGTACAGATGGAGGTAGTAGGGACTAAAATACAATCTGAGCAACCTACTGACCTAGAGGCATCTGTAGAAGAAACTCTGAACTTAGTTGTTGGAACCTTTGGAGGTCAGCAAGCTACTGAAACAGCTCCTAGGAAGCCAACCATGCCTTTTGAAAGACATGAGAAGAAGAAGAAAGAGGAGTTTGTTGATCCTAAACTCCAGCAAGTGGCTGACTATTTTCAGTGGAAGCTTGGATTTTACAAAAGACAAAAACCAGCTGCACAACCAATGACAGACTTTGAAGAATGGGCTTTCGATAAGTTGGGAGTGGAAAATTTGCTGGAACTGGTTGATACCTCCTTACTGCAATCAAGACTGATGGATCTGTTTGATGAACAACAAAAGGAAGAGGGTATCAAATTCAGGGACCCAAGAGATGACAATGATGACTCATCATCATCTGATTCTGGAGGTAATTATCCCTCTGGTCTGGGAGGAACTAGTGGAACTGCTATGATAATTGAACCAAGAGTAGAGCAGTCTACTAATGCTGGACAATCCACTGAGAGGCAAAAACTGAAGAAATGAATGAAGATCTGGAGTATCTGACCATGGATGACTTGGAGGCACTAATAAATGAGGGTATAAACCTTGGTGCAAATAGGTTAGTTGGTGAATCTGATGCTTCATTTGTTGCTGAACTTGTTGAACAATCAGAAGATCAGCAGAATGTGGATTTGGATGAAGAAAGGGTTACTGACCATAGTGAACCTGATGTCAGTTCTGAGGATTCAAATGAATATCAAGACTGGATTGACACTCAGGACACTCTACTCAAGACTGCTAATACACTGAGAAGGATTGCCAATGCTGAAGGATTTCAAGAAGAAAATAGGGCTGAATTCCCTGCAATCCGTGTACAGAGAGTGCTGATCACTGAGGAGCAAACAGTGGTAGCACAGAGATTGGACTTGATTATGGGATTTGAAAGATCCCCACTGATGATTGAGGAGGTTCAGGCTGCTGAGGTTCAAACAGCACCTGAACAAAGGTCAGAACTGGAGGTTCAGGCTGTTGAGGTTCAAACAGCACCTGAACAAAGGTTGGAACATGAGGTAAAGGTTGCTGAGTCTCAAACAGCACCTGGACATATGTTGGAACTATCTATGGGTTTGGAGGAAAACCCTGCTGTTGTTTTTGAACAGGCTGCTGTAGTGGAGCCTACTGGAGACAAGACCATTGTAGGGAAGGATGGTCAGCAGACTGCTGTTATTGTTGAGGATGAGCAGCTGCTGGACTATGACTACAATGATGAGGAGTTTCAAATGCATGAGGAAGAACATGTTGTTGATGAACCACAACAAACATTTGTACCTATCTTTGAAGAACCTGCACAAGATCCAATAATGGAAGACATTCTTGGTGCTATGGTTGAGGAAGGACCTGCCCCTGCTGGAAGGGACATGAGTAGAGCCATGGTTGTTAGCAGACAAAGGGCACAATATAATGTAGAATAGCCTGCTGATGGAGTTGCTGGAATTATGGCTGATAGAGTACCTGCATAGGTTTTGAATGAGTTGAGGACTGTCAGAAATGACATTGCAAATTTTAGAACTCAACTTGACAGGCAAGAGCAGAGATTTGAAGACTTATTGAATTTAGTGGAGAATAGAGGAAGAACCACTGAAACTGTTGCTTCCAATATTACCTCCACCCAATATGCTCTTGCTGACCTTGCTCAAGATGTAAGAGGGATTAAACAAGGTAACACACTGAAGGACAAGTTTTTGAAAGACCAATTTGCTTCCATTCATCAAAAACTTGATAAACTTGCTAAGATACCTAAGCCTGATGTGGCTGAATCTGCTGGAACACTGCAACCTGCTGTACCAGATCCTAGAATTACTGAGAGGATAACAATACTGGAGCAAACTATGCAAGGAAGGATCACAGCTGTTTACACTAGGACTGAAATTTTGGAGGGCAACTGAACAACCTAGTGCTCACACAAGAGAGTGTACATGGCCTGCTGTCCTGTTTTGTTGATGATGTCAATAAGGGGGAAGAGAGCCAAAAAGCAGTAGCAAAAGAGGCTGCTAGGATTTTTGCTAGGAAAAGATGGGAAGATGACACCAATGCATTCAAAGAGCCTGCACCTGGCAGACTTCCACTTACTGATGATCTTCTGAAAGAATATAAGAAGGTTTACTATAATAAGAGAAGACCTTATCATGATAAAGGTTTCCATGAGGGACTCAATTCTTTTCTTGGACTCAAATTTTGGGAATCAAGGGTTAAAGCCATGAGGGCTACACATAGAGGTTGAAGAGGTGGGAGGAGTTTACCTACCACCAATGCAAATAAGTCACTTAATGAATTCAAGGAAGTATACATGCGTTTAGGCTTTAGAGTACATCAGATCAATCTTACTCTACCTGAAGCATGGACATGGTGGAGACAATTGAATCCTCACATTGATTTCTCTCTGATTAAAAATGAATGGATGAGAGAAATGATCAGAGAGATGAGAGCCTACCAAGAGCAAGTGGAGAAATCAAGGGAAGAAAGAGAAAGAAGACAGTAGATCAGCATACTTTATCTGTTTTATCATTTGCTGCATCTAGACTGTAATAGTTTTGAACAATGGATTATAATGAGATATGACCACATTTGTTCTGCTTTTGTTTTTAATCTTTTTGCTTTGCTGTAAGGAGGGTATTAGCATCATCACCAAAAAGGGGGAAATTGTTGGACTTATTTTTAAGTTTTAGTGATGAGTGCCAGACTAGCTGTTATAGAGCAAAGGCAAAAAGATGTCTAGATCAAATGTATAGGTTTATTAGAGTTTGATCTTTGTATAGGTTTGATCAAACAAGCACTGTAAAAGGTCAGCTGACTAACATCAGCAGACTGGTCTAGATCAGTAGGGTAGCTGAGTCTGTAGACTAATCAGGAACCTGCTGAAGACTGAAGGCTGAGGGCTCAAACTCATTTAATGAAGGCTAAGGGATCAAACTTAGTAATTAAAGTCAAGGTTATGGAATCAGAATTTAGGGAAGTTTGTGATGACCTAAACAGATTACATATACCTTGTGTACAAGGTCTAAGTTCCACAAGTTAAGTGGTGATTGGAACTTAGTTATATGCAAAAAGGTGTAATCTAACTTCATAAATAAAAGTTAGATAAAAGATAGTAAGCTGAAGTGTTTTTAAACACAGCATAATAAGGATAAGTTTACTGATGTGTATTTCAGCAGACTTATGTTCTCAGGAACCTGCTGGACACATATTTCGATTCAAAGGTTACATTGGAAGAAAACAAGAAAGGGACAGCTAACAACCTCTGATTTTATCAAACAAATCAATGGTTAAGATTAAAGGGACGTTGGAAAGATTCAGAGGATTATCCAATGGATACAAGTCAAAGGGTGGACAGACTGTACACAGTCAAAAAGCATTCTAACTGTGTCAGTCCTATGAACAGTGTCAGAAGGAAAGTCAAATGGGACAAAATCAGAAACGGCTATGTTTGAATTTCAAACATAAGTCACAAGGATTCCTACATATAAATAGAGGACTCCTAATTCAGATACAAGTGATGAACATTAAGAGAAAAATACAGATAATCCTGAGCTTCGATTTCTAATCAAGATAAACACCCTTCTGACCCTACTGAGCTTTAATCTACTGATCCAGAAAATCTCTTCAAGTGTAATCTTCTTCAAGCTGCATCAAGTTTACACACTTGAAGACATCAAGCTGCTGATCATATCATCCTGATCAAGCTGCTGAAAGCTGAATCACTTTCTTGATTCAATCTTTCTTTTATAAGAATCTACTGAAGACAGTGAAGCATATTTGGGTGTGAAAGACTGTTGTTTGTGATGGAGCTAGTGAAGAGGCAATCCTACCCTTCAAGGACCAGTGGAAGACTTTGGAGCAGCAATCCTACCTGTTCCAAGTGTTCAGTTTGTGAAGCCATAGTTATTGGTGACAAGCAACTTAGGGATTTTTGTAACTGCTAACTCAAAGATCTCTAGTGAATTACCTCCAACATCACATGAGAAGAGTGGACTGACAGGATTACACCACCTGGAACCACTATAAAATCTGCCTACTTATTTTCTGCATTTAGTATATCTAGCACATCAACCTACTGAATCTAGCAACCGAATTCACACACATACACTACTGAGTATCTAATACATGGTATCATATATTCCGCTACACAAATTCAATAAACTCAACTGTCAGCAGACTACTGAAGTAACAACAGGCTACGGAAGTTGCTGAGTTTGTTAACTCCAAAAGTTTTAAGTGTTAAGTTTATTCACCCCCCTCTAAACTTAACCAAAGCCTTTTCAAGGGACCAACATAATTGTATAGTAGAGTTACTCAAAACGGCGGTTTACAACTTTTTGTATATTATTGTATTAGAGATAACTCAAAAAGGGGGTTTACAACTTTTTGTATATAATTATGGTAGAGTTCACTCAAAACGGAGGTTGACAAATTTTTGTAAAAAATTGTATACTAGAGTTAACTCAAAACGGGGGTTTACAACTTTTTGTTTATAATTGTATAGTAGAGTATACTCAAAACGGGGGTTTACAACTTTTTGTATATAATAATAGTAGATTTTACTCAAAACGAGGGTTTACAAGTTTTTGTAAAAAATTGTATAGTAGAGTTCACTCAAAATGGGGGTTTACAACTTTTTGTATATAATTGTATAGTAGAGTTTACTCAAAATGTTGTATATTATTGTATTATAGTTTACTCAAAACGGGGGATAACAACTTTTTGTTATTAATTATATTAGAGTTCACTCAAAACGGAGGTTTACAACTTTTTGTATTGAATTGAATAATAGAGTTTTCTCCAAATGGGGATTTACAAAATTTTGTATATAATTGTATAGTAGAGTTTACTCAAAACGGGGGTTTATAACTTTTTGTATATAATTGTATAGTAGAGTTTACTCAAAACGGGGGTTTTCAAATTTTTGTATATTATTGAAATATAGTTTACTCAAAACGTGTGTTAACAACTTTTTGTATATCATTATAGTAGATTTCAATCAAAACGTTGGTTTACAACTTTTTGTTATAATTATAGTAGAGTTTACTCAATACGGGGGCTTACAACTTTTTGTAAATAATTGTATAGTTAAGTTAACTCAAAACGGGGATTTACAACTTTTTGTATATTATTGTATTAGTGTTTACTCAAAACTGGGGTTTACAACTTTTTTAAATAATTGTATTGTAGAGTTTACTCAAAACGGGGGTTTACAACATTTTGTATATTATTGTGTTAGAGTTTACTCAAAACGAGGGAACGGGGGTTTACAACTTTTTATATATTATTGTATTAGAGTTTACTCAAAACGGGGTTAACAACTTTTTGTATATACTTATAGTAGAGTTTACTCAAATCGGAGGTTTACAACTTCTTTTATATAATTGTATAATAGAGTTTACTCAAAACGGGGGTTTACAACTTTTTGTATATTATTGTTTTAGTGTTTACTCAAAACGGGGGTTTGCAACTTTTTGTATATAATTATAGTAGTGTTCCCTCAAAACGGGGGTTTACAACTTTTTGTATATAATTGTATAGTAGAGTTTTCTAAAAAAGGGGTTTACAACTTTTTGTATATAATTATATAGTAGAGTTTACTAAAAACGGGGGTTTACAACTTTTTGTATAGTATTGTATTAGAGTTTACTCAAAATAGGGGTTAACAATTTTTGTATATAATTATAGTAGAGTTCACTCAGAATGGAGGTTTACAACTTTTTGTATATAATAGTATAGTAGAGTTTACTCAAATCAGGGGTTTAAAACTTTTTGTACAATAAAACGGGGATTTACATCTTTTTGTATATAATTGTATAGTAGAGTTTACTCAAAACGGCGGTTTACAATTTTTTGTATATTATTGTATTAGAGTTCACTCAAAACGGGGGTATACAACTTTTTGTATATAATTATAGTAGAGTTCACTCAAAACGGGGGTTTACAACTTTTTTTAAATAATTGTATAGTAGAGTTTTCTGAAAACGGGGGTTTACAACTTTTTGTATATAATTGTTTAGTAGAGTTTACTCAAAACGGGGGTTAACAACATTTTGTATAAAATTGTATAGTAGAGTTTACTCAAAACGGGGATTTACAACATTTTGTATATAATCATATAGTACAGTTTACTCAAAACGGGGGTTTACAACTTTTTGTATATAATTGTATAATAGAGTTTACTCAAAATGGGGGTTTACAACTTTTTGTATATAATTATAGTAGAGTTCACTTAAATCGGAGGTTTAAAACTTTTTGTATATAATTGTATAGTAGAGTTTACTCAAAACAGGGGTTTACAACTTTTTGTATATTATTGTATTAGAGTTTACTCAAAACGGGGGTTTATGACTTTTTATATATAATTATAGTAGTGTTCCCTCAAAACGGGGGCTTACAACTTTTTGTTAATAATTATATGGTAGAGTTTACTCAAAAATGGGTTTACAACTTTTTGTATATTATTGTATTAGAGTTTACTCAAAATAGTGGTTTACAACTTTATGTATACAATTATAGTAGATTTCACTCAAAACGAAGGTTTACAACTTTTTGTATATAATTGTATAGTAGAGTTTACTCAAAACGGGGGTTTACAACTTTTTGTATATTTTGTATTAGAGTTTACTCAAAACGGGGGTTTACAACTTTTTGTATATAATGATAGTATAGTTCACTCAAAACGGAGGTTTACAACTTTTTGTATATAATTGTATAGTGTAGTTTACTCAAAACGGGGGTTTACAACTTTATATATATTATTGTATAAGTGTTCACTCATAACGGGGGTTTACAACTTTCGGTATATAATTATAGTGTAGTTCACTCAAAACGGAGGTTTACAACTTTTTGTATATATTTGTATAGTAGAGTTTACTCAAAACGGGGGTTTACAAATTTTGTATATAATTGTATAGTAGAGTTTACTCAAAACGGGGGTTTACAACTTTTTGTATATTATTGTATTAGAGTTTACTCAAAAGGGGGTTTACAACGTTTTGTATGTAATTGTGTTGTAGAGTTTACTCAAAATAGGGGTTTACAATATTTTGTAAATAATTGTATTGTATAGTTTACTCAAAATGGGGGTTTACAACTTTTCGTATATTATTGTATCAGAGTTTACTCAAAATGGGGGTTTACAACTTTTTGTATATAGTAGAGTTCACTGAAATCGGAGGTTTACAACTTTTTCTAAATAATTGTATTGTAGAGTTTACTCAAAACGGGGGTTTACAACTTTTTGTATATAATTGAATAGTAGAGTTTACTCAAAACGGGGGTTAACAACTTTTTGTATATAATTCTAGCAGATTTCACTCAAAACGGAGGTTTACAACCTTTTGTATATAATTATAGTAGAGTTTACTCAAAACGGGGGATTATAACTTTTTGGAAATAATTTTATAGTAGAGTTTACTCAAAACGGGGGTTTACAACTTTTTGTATATTATTGTATTAGAGTTTACTAAAAACGGGGGTTAACAACTTTTTGAATATAATCATAGTAGGGTTCACACAAATCGGAGGTTTACAACGTTTTGTATATAATTGTAAAGTAGAGTATACTCAAAACGGGGGTATACAACTTTTTGTATATTATTGTATTAGAGTTTACTCAAAACGTGGGTTTACAACTTTTGGTATATAATTATAGTAGTGTTCCCTCAAAATGGGGGTTCACAACTTTTTGTATATAATTGTATAGTAAAGTTTACTCAAAAAAAGGGTTTACAACTTTTTGTGTATAATTGTATATTATAGTTTATTCAAAACGGGGGTTTACAACTTTTTGTATATAATAGTATTAGAGTTTACTCAAAACGGGGGTTAACAATTTTTGTATATAATTATAGTAGAGTTCACTCAAAACGGAGGTTTACAACTTTTTGTATTTAATTGTATAGTAGAGCTTACTCAAAACAGGGGTTTACAACTTTTTGTATATAATTGTATAGAGTTTACCCAAAACGGGGATTTACAACATTTTGTATATAATTGTATAGTAGAGTTTACTCAAAACGGGGGTTTACAACTTTTTGTACAATAAAACGGGGGTTTACAACTTTTTGTATATAATTGTATAGTAGAGTTTACTCAAAACGGCGGTTTACAACTTTTTGTATATTATTGTATTAGAGTTCACTCAAAGCGGGGGTTTACAACTTTTTGTATATATTTATAGTAGAGTTTACTCAAAACGGAGGTATACAACTTTTTGTATATAATTGTATAGTGGAGTTTACTCTAAACAGGGGTTTACAACTTCTTGTATATTATTGTATTAGAGTTTACTCAAAACGGGGGTTAACTACTTTTTGTATATAATTATAGAAGAGTTCACTCATACCGGAGGGTTACAACTTTTTGTATATAATTGTATAGTAGAGTTTACTCAAAATGGGGGTTTACAATTTTTTGTATATTATTGAATTAGAGTTTACTCAAAACGGGGGTTAACAATTTTTGTATATAATTATAGTAGAGTTCACTTGAAACGGAGGTTTACAACTTTTTGTATATAATTGTATAGTAGAGTTATTGAAAACTGGATTGTACAATTTTTTGTATATTATTGTATTAGAGTTTACACAAAATGGGGTTTACAACTTTTTGTATATAATGATATTAGAGTTCACTCAAAACGGAGGTTTACAACTTTGTGTATATAATTGTACAGTGTAGTTTACTCAAACGGGTGTTTACAACTTTTTGTACAATAAAACGGCGGTTTACAACTTTTTGTATATAATTGTATAGTAGAGTTACTCAAAACGGCGGTTTACAACTTTTTGTATATTATTGTATTAGAGATCACTCAAAACGGGGGTTTACAACTTTTCGGATATAATTATTGTAAAGTTCACTCAAAACGGGGGTTGACAACTTTTTGTAAAACATTGTATAGTAGAGTTCACTCAAAACGGGGTTTACAACTTTTTGTTATAATTGTATAGTAGAGTTTACTCAAAACGAGGGTTTACAACTTTTTGTATATAATTATAGTAGAGTTTACTCAAAATGAGGGTTTACAACTTTTTGTAAAAAATTGTATAGTAGAGTTCACTCAAAATGGGGGTTTACAACTTTTTGTATATAATTGTATAGTAGAGTTTACTCAAAACGTTGTATATTATTGTATTAGAGTTTACACAAAACGGGGGTTTACAACTTTTTGTTATTAATTATATTAGAGTTCACTCAAAACGGAGGTTTACAAATTTTTGTATAGAATTGTATAGTAGAGTTTAATAAAAACGGGGGTTTACAACTTTTTGTATATAATTGTATAGTAGAGTTTACTCAAAACGGGGGTTTACAACTTTTTGTATATTATTTTATTAGAGTTTACTCCAAACGGGGGTTAACAACTTTTTGTATATAATTATAGTAGAGTTCACTCAAAATGGAGGTTTACAAATTTTTGTATATAATTATAGAAGAGTTTACTCAAAATGGGGGTTAACCACTTTTTGTATATAATTATAGTAGAGTTTGCTCAAAACGGGGGTTTACAACTTTTTGTATATAATTGTATAGTAGAGTTTACTCAAAACAGGCGTTTACAACTTTTTGTATATAATTGTATAGTAGAGTTTTCTCGAAACGGGGATTTACAAAATTTTGTATATAATTGTATAGTAGAGTTTACTCAAAACGGGGGTTTTCAAATTTTTGTATATTATTGACTTAGAGGTTACTCAAAACGGGGGTTTACAACTTTTTGAATATAATTATAGTAGATTTCACTCAATACATTGGTTTACAACTTTTTGTTATAATTATAGTAGAGTTTACTCAAAACTGGGGCTTACAACTTTTTGTAAATAATTGTATAGTAGAGTTTACTCCAAACAGGGGTTTACAACTTTTTGTATATTATTGTATTAAATTTTACTCAAAACGGGAGTTTACAACTTTTTGTAATTAATTGTATAGTGGAGTTTACTCAAAACAAGGGTTTACAACCTTTTGTATATTATTGTGTTAGAGTTTACTCAAAATGAGGGAACGGGGGTTTACAACTTTTTGTATATTATTGTATTAGAGTTTACTCAAAACGGGGGTTAACAACTTTTTGTATATAATTATAGTAGAGTTCACTCAAATCGGAGGTTTACTACTTTTTGTATATAATTGTATATTAGAGTTTGCTCAAAACGGGGGGTTACAACTTTTTGTATATTATTGTATTAGTGTTTACTAAAAACGGGGGTTTGCAACTTTTTGAATATAATTATATGAGTGTTCCCTCAAAACAGGTGTTTACAACTTTTTGTATATAATTGTATAGTAGAGTTTTCTAAAAAAGGGGGTTTACAACTTTTTGTATATAATTATATAGTAGAGTTTACTCAAAACGGGGGTTTACAACTTTTTGTATATTATTGTATTAGAGTTTACACAAAATGGGGGTTAACAATTTTTGTATATAGTTATAGTAGAGTTCACTCAAAACGGAGGTTTACAACTTTTTGTATATAATTGTATAGTAGAATTTACTCAAAACAGGGTTTACAACTTTTTGTACAATAAAACGGGGGTTTACAACTTTTTGTATATAATTGTATAGTAGAGTTTACTCAAAACGGAGGTTTACAACTTTTTGTATATTATTGTATTAGAGTTCACTCAAAACGGGGGTTTACAACTTTTTGTATACAATTATAGTAGAGTTCTCTCAAAACGGAGGTATACAACTTTTTTTATATAATTGTATAGTAGAGTTTACTCAAAACGGGGGTTTAGAACTTTTTGTATATAATTGTTTAGTAGAGTTTACTCAAAATGGTGGTTTACAACTTTTTGTATATAATTGTATCGTAGAGTTTACTCAAAACGGGGGTTAACAACTTTTTGTACAATAAAACGGGGGTTTACAACTTTTTGTATATTATTGTATTAGAGTTCACTCAAAACGGGGATTTACAACTTTTTGTATATAATTATAGTAGAGTTCTCTCAAAACGGAGGTATACAACTTTTTTTATATAATTGTATAGTAGAGTTTACTCAAAACGGGGGTTTACAACTTTTTGTATATAATTGTTTAGCATAGTTTACTCAAAACGGGGGTTTACAACTTTTTGTATATAATTGTATTGTAGAGTTTACGCAAAACGGGGATTTACAACATTTTGTATATAATTGTATAGTAGAGTTTACTCAAAACGGGGGTTTACAACTTTTGTATATAATTGTATAATAGCGTTTACTCAAAACGGGGGTTAACAACTTTTTGTATATAATTATAGTAAAGTTCACTCAAAACGGAGGTTTACAACTTTTTGTATATAATTATAGTAGAGTTTACTCAAAACGGGGATTTACAACATCTTGTAAATAATTGTAAAGTAGAGTTTACCCAAAAATGGGTGTTTACAACTTTTTGTATATTATTGTATTAGAGTTTATTCAAAACGGGGCTTTACAACTTTTTGTATATAATTATAGTAGAGTTCACTCAAAAAGGAGGTTTACAACTTTTTGTATATAATTATAGTAGTGTTTACTCAAAATGGGGGTTTACAACTTTTTGTTAATAATTGTATAGTAGAGTTTACTCAAAATGGGGGTTTACAACTTTTTGTATATTATTGTATTAGAGTTTACTCAAAACGAGGGAACGGGGGTTTACAACTTTTCGTATATTATTGTATTAGAGTTTACACAAAACGGGGGTTGACAACTTTTGTATATAATTATAGTTGAGTTCACTCAAATCGGAGGTTTAAAACTTTTTGTATATAATTGTATAGTAGAGTTTACTTAAAACAGGGGTTTACAACTTTTTGTGTATTATTGTATTAGAGTTTACTCAAAACGGGGGTTTACAACTTTTTATATATAATTATAGTAGAGTTCCCTCAAAACGGGGGTTTACAACTTTTTGTATATATTTGTATAGTAGAGTTTACTCAAAAATGGGGTTTACGACTTTTTATATATAATTGTATAGTAGAGTTACTCAAAACGGGGGTTTACAAATTTTTGTATATTATTGTATTAGAGTTTACTCAAAACAAGGGTTAACAATTTTTATATATAATTATAGTAGAGTTCACTCAAAACGGAGGTTTACAACTTTTTGTATATAATTGTATAGTAGAGTTTACTCAAAGCAGGTTTTACAACTTTTTGTATAATAAAACGGGGGTTTACAACTTTTTGTATATAATTGTAATGTAGAGTTTACTCAAAACGGCGTTTTACAGCATTTTGTATATTATTGTATTAGAGTTCACTCAAAACGGGGGTTTACAACTTTTTGTATATAATTATAGTAGAGTTCACTCAAAACGGAGGTTTTATAACTTTTTGTATATAATTGTATAGTAGAGTTTACTCAAAATGGGGGTTTACAACTTTTTGTATATAATTGTATATTAGAGTTAACTCAAAACGGAGGTTGACAACTTTTTGGATATAATTGTATAGTAGAGTTTACTCAAAACGGGGATTTACAACATTTTGTACATAATTGTATAGTAGAGTTTACTCAAAACGGGGGTTTACAACTTTTTGTATATAACTATACAGTAGAGTTTACTCAAAACGGGGGTTTACAACTTTTTGTATATTATTGTATTAGAGTTTACTCAAAACAGGGGTTAACAACTTTTTGTATATAATTATAGTAGAATTCCCTCAAAACGGAGGTTTACAACTTTTTGTATATAATTATAGTAGAGTTCACTCCAAACGGAGGCTTACAACTTTTTGTAAATAATTGTATAGTAGAGTTTACTCAAAACAGGGGTTTACAACTTTTTGTATATTATTGTATTAGAGTTTACTCAAAATAGGAATTTAAAACATTATGTATACAATTATAGTATATTTCACTCAAAACGGAGGTTTACAACTTTTTGTATATAATTGTATAGTAGAGTTTTGTAAAAACAGGGGTTTACAACAGTTTGTATATTATTGTGTTAGAGTTTACTCAAAACGAGGGAACGGGGGTTTACAACTTTTTGTATATTATTGTATTAGAGTTTACTCAAAACGGGGGTTAACCACTTTTTGTATATAACTATAGTAGAGTTCACTCAAATCGGAGGTTTACAACTTTTTGTATATAATTGTGTAGTAGAGTATACTCAAAACGGGGGTTTACAACTTTTTGTATATTATTGTATTAGAGTTTACTCAAAACGGGGGTTTACAAATTTTTGTATATAGTTATAGTAGTGTTCCCTCAAAAAGGGGGTTTACAACTTTTAGTATATAATTGTATAGTAGAGTTTACTCAAAAAGGGGGTTTACAACTTTTTGTATAAAATTGTATGGTAGGGTTTACTCAAAACGGGGGTTTACAACTTTTTGTATATTATTGTATTAGAGTTTACTCAAAATAGGGGCTTACAATTTTTGTATATAATTATAGTAGAGTTCACTCAAAACGGAGGTATACAATTTTTTTTATATAATTGTATAGTAGAATATACTCAAAACGGGGCTTTATAACTTTTTGTATATAATTGTTTCGTAGAGTTTACTCAAAACGGGGGTTTACAACTTTTTGTATATAATTGTATAATAGAGTTTACTCAAAATGGGGATTTACAACATTTTGTATATAATTGTAAAGTAGAGTTTACTCAAAACGGGGGTATACAACTTTTTGTATATAATTGTATAATAGAGTTTACTCAAAATGGGGGTTTACAACTTTTTGTATATTATTGTACTAGAGTTTACTCAAAACGGGGGTTAACAACTTTTTGTATTTAATATGGTAGAGTGCACTCAAAACGGAGGTTTACAACTTTTTGTATATAATTATAGTAGAGTTTACTCAAAACGGGGGCTTACAACTTTTTGTAAATAATTGTATAGTAGAGTTTACTCAAAAATTGGGGTTTACAACATTTTGTATATTAATGTATTAGAGTTTACTCAAAACGGGGGTCTATAACTTTTTGAATATAATTATAGTAGAGTTCATTCAAAACGGAGGTTTACAACTTTTTGTATATAATTATAGTAGAGTTTACTCAAAACGGGGGTTTACAACTTTTTGTAAATAGTTGTATAGTAGAGTTTACTCAAAACCGAGGTTTACAACTTTTTGTATATTATTGTATTAAAGTTTACTCAAAACGAGGGAACGGGGGTTTACATCTTTTTGTATATTATTGTATTAGAGTTTACTCAAAATGGGGGTTGACAAATTTTTGTATATAATTATAGTAGAGTTCACTCAAATCGGAGGTTTAAAACTTTTTGTATATAATTGTATAGTAGAGTTTACTCAAAACGGGGGTTTACAACTTTTTGTATATTATTGTATTAGAGTTTACTCAAAACGGGGGTTTACAACGTTTTGTATATAATTGTATTGTAGAGTTTACTCAAAAATGGGTTTACAACTTTTTGTATATAATTGTATAGTACAGTTACTCAAAATGGGGGTTTGCAACTTTTTGTATATTATTGTATAAGAGTTTATTCAAACAAGAGTTGACAATTTTTGTATATAATTATAGTAGAGTTCACTCAAAACGAGGTTTACAACTTTTTGTATATAATTGTGTTGTACAGTTTATTCAAAACGGGGGTTTACAACTTTTTGTACAATAAAACGGGGGTTTACAACTTTTTGTAAAATTGATTTGTAGAGTTTACTCAAAACGGCGGTTTACAACATTTTTTATAATATTGTATTAGAGTTCACTCAAAACGGGGGTTTACAACTTTTTGTATATAATTATAGTAGAGTTCACTCAAAACGGAGGTTTACAACTTTTTGTATATAATTGTATAGTAGAGTTTTCTAAAAACAGGGGTTTACAACTTTTTGTATATAATTGTATATTAGAGTTTACTCAAAACGGGGGTTTACAACTTTTTGTATATAATTGTATTGTGGAGTTTACTCAAAACGGGGGTTTACAACATTTTGTATATAATTGTATAGTAGAGTTTACTCAAAATGGGGGTTTACAACTTTTTGTATATAACTGTATAGTAGAGTTTACTCAAAACGGGGGTTTACAACTGTTTGAATATTATTGTATTAGAGTTTACTCAAAACGGGGGTTAACAACTTTTTGTTTATAATTATAGTAGAGTTCCCTCAAAACGGAGGTTTACAACTTTTTGTATATAATTATAGTAGAGTTCACTCCAAACGGGGGCTTACAACTTTTTGTAAATAACTGTATAGTAAAGTTTACTCAAAACAGGGGTTTACAACTTTTTGTATATTATTGTATTAGAGTTTACTCAAAACGGGGGTTTACAACTTTATGTATACAATTATAGTAGATTTCACTGAAAACGGAGGTTTACAACTTTTTGAATTTAATTGTATAGTAGAGTTTACTCAAAACGAGGGAACGGGGATTTACAACTTTTTGTATATTATAGTATTAGAGTTTACTCAAAACGGGGGTTAACAACTTTTTGAATATAATTATACTAGAGTGCACTCAAATCGGAGGTTTACAATTTTTTTTATATAATTGTGTAGTTGAGTATACTCAAAACGGGGGTTTACAACTTTTTGTATATTATTGTATTAGAGTTTACTCAAAATGGGGGGTTACAACTTTTTGTATAATTATAGTAGTGTTCCCTCAAAACGGGGGTATACAACTTTTTGTATATAATTGAATAGTAGAGTTTACTAAAAAAGGGGGTTTACAACTTTTTGTATACAATTGTATAGTAGAGTTTACTCAAAATGGGGTGTTTACAACTTTTGTATATTATTGTATTAAGTTTACTCCAAATGGGGGTTAACAATTTTTGTATATAATTATAGTAGAGTTCACTCAAAACGGAGGTTTACAACTTTTTGTATATAATTGTCTAGTAGAGTTTACTCAAAATGGGTGTTTACAACTTTTTGTACAATAAAACGGGGGTTTACAACTTTTTATATATAATTGTATTATAGAGTTTTACTCAAAACGGCGGTTTACAACTTTTTGTATATTATTGTATTAGAGTTCACTCAAAACGGGGGTTTACAACTTTTTGTATATAATTATAGTAAAGTTCACTCAAAACGGAGTTATACAACTTTTTTTTTATATAATTGTAATGTAGAGTTTACTCAAAACGTGGGTTTACCACTTTTTGTATATAATTGTTTTGTAGAGTTTACTCAAAACGGGGGTTTACAACTTTTTGTATATAATTGTACTGTAGAGTTTACTCAAAACGGGGATTTACAACATTTTGTATATAATTGTATAGTAGAGGTTACTAAAAACGGGGGTTTACAACTTTTTGTATATAATTGTATAACAGAGTTTACTCAAAACGTGGGTTTACAACTTTTTGTATATTATTGTATTAGAGTTTACTCAAAATCGGGGTTAACAACATTTTGTATATAATTATAGTAGAGTTCACTCAAAACGGAGGTTTACAACTTTTTGTAGATAATTATAGTAGAGTTTACTCAAAACGGGGGCTTACAGCTTTTTGTAAATAACTGTGTAGTAGTGTTTACTCAAAAATAGGGGTTTCAACTTTTTGTATATTATTGTATTAGAGTTTACTCAAAACGGGGATTTACAACTTTTTGTATATAATTATAGTAGAGTTCACTCAAAACGGAGGTTTATAACTTTTTGTATATAATTATAGTAGAGTTTACCCAAAATGGGGGTTTACAACTTTTTGTAAATAATTGTATAGTAGAGTTTACTCAAAATGGGGGTTTACAACTTTTTGTATATTATTGTATTAGAGTTTACTCAAAATGAAGGAAAGGGGGTTTACAACTTTTTGAATATTATTGTATTAGAGTTTACTGAAAACGGGGGTTGACAACTTTTTCTATATAATTGTATAGTAGAGTTCACTCAAAACGGGGGATTACAACTTTTTGTATATAATTATAGTAGAGTTCACCCAAATCGGAGGTTTAAAACATTTTGTATAAAATTGTGTTGTAGAGTTTATTAAAACGGGGGTTTACAACTTTTTGTATCTTATTGTATTAGACTTTACTCAAAACGGGGGTTTACAACTTTTTATATATAATTATAGAAGTGTTCCCTCAAAACGGGGGTTTACTACTTTTTGTATATAATTGTATAGTAGAGTTTACTCAAAAATGAGGTTTACAACTTTTTGTAAATAATTGTATAGTAAAGTTACTCAAAACGGGGGTTTACAACTTTTTGTATATTATTGTATTAGAGTTTACTCCAAACGGGGGTTAACAATTTTCGTATATAATTATAGTAGAGTTCACTCAAAACGGAGGTTTACAGTTTTTTGTACAATAAAATGGGGGTTTACAACTTTTTGTATTTAATTATAGTAGAGTTCACTGAAAACGGAGGTTTACAATTTTTTGTACAATAAAACGGGGGTTTACAACTTTTTGTATATAATTGTATTATAGAGTTTACTCAAAACGGCGGTTTACATCATTTTGTCTATTATTGGTTTATTGTTCACTCTAAACGGGGGTTTACAACTTTTTGTATATAATTATAGTAGAGTTCACTCAAAATGGGGGATTACAACTTTTTGTATATAATTATAGTAGAGTTCACTCAAAACGGTGATTTACAACTTTTTGTATATAATTGTATAGTAGAGTTTACTCAAAACGGGGGTTTACAACTTTTGTATATAATTGTATAGTCGAGTTTACTCAAAACGGAGATTTACAACTTTTTGTATATTATTGTATTAGAGTTTATTCAAAATGGGGGTTAACAATTATTGTATATAATTATAGTAGGGTTCACTTAAAACGGAGGTTTAAAACTTTTTGTATATAATTGTATAGTAGAGTTTACTCAAAACGGGGGTTTACAACTTTTTGTAAAATAAAATGGGGGTTCACAACTTTTTGTATACAATTGTATAATAGAGTTTACTCAAAACGGCAGTTTACAACTTTTTGTATATTGTTGATTTAGAGTTCACTCAAAACGGGGGATTACAACTTTTTGTATATAATTATAGTAGAGTTCACTCAAAACGGAGGTATACAACTTTTTTTTATATAATTGTATAGTAGAGTTTACTCAAAACGGGGGTTTACAACTTTTTGTATATAATTGTTTAGTAGAGTTTACTCAAAACGGGGGTTTACAACTTTTTGTATATAATTGTATAGTAGAGTTTACTCAAAACGGGGATTTACAACATTTTGTATATAATTGTATATTAGAGTTTACTCAAAACGGGCGTTTACAACTTTTCGTACAATAAAACGGGGGTTTACAACTTTTTGTATATAATTGTATTGTAGAGTTTACTCAAAACGGCGGTTTACAACATTTTGTATATTATTGAATTAGAGTTCACTCAAAACGGGGGTTTACAACTTTTTCTATATAATTATAGTAGAGTTCACTCAAAACGGAGATTTACAACGTTTTGTATATAATTGTATCGTAGATTTTACTCAAAACAGGGGTTTACAACTTTTTGTATATAATTGTATAGTAGAGTTTACTCAAAACGGGGGTTTACAACTTTTTGTATATTATTGTATTAGAGTTTACTCAAAATGGGGGTTAACAATTTTTGTATATAATTATAGTGGAGTTCACTCAAAACGGAGGTTTACAACTTTTTGTATATAATTGTATAGTAGAGTTTGCTCAAAACGGGGGTTTACAACTTTTTGTAGAATAAAACGGGGGTTTACAACTTTTTGTATATAATTGTATAGTAGAGTTTACTCAATACGGCGGTTTACAACTTTTGGTATATTATTGTATTAGAGTTCACTCAAAACGGGGGAATACAACTTTTTATATATAATTATAGTAGAGTTCACTAAAAACAGAGGCATACAACTTTTTTTTATACAATTGTATAGTAGAGTTTACTCAAAACGGGGGTTTGCAACTTTTTGTATATAATTGTTTAGTAGAGTTTACTCAAAACGGGGGTTTACAACTTTCTGTATATAATTTTATAGTAGAGTTTACTCAAAACGGGGATTTACAACATTTTGTATATAATTGTATAATAGAGTTTACTCAAAACGGGGGTTTACAACTTTTTGTATATTATTGTATTAGAGTTTACTCAAAACGGGGGTTAACAACTTTTTGTATATAATATGGTAGAGTTCACTCAAAACGGAGGTTTACAACTTTTTGTATACAATTATAGTAGAGTTTACTCAAAACGGGAGCTTATAACTTTTTGTAAATAATTGTATAGTAGAGTTTACTAAAAAATGGGTGTTTACAACTGTTCGTATATTATTGTATTACAGTTTACTCAAAACGGGGGTTTACAACCTTTTGTATATAATTATCGTAGAGTTCACTCAAAACGGAGGTTTACAACTTTTTGTATATAATTATAGTAGAGTTACTCAAAACGGGGGTTTACAACTTTTTGTAAATAATTGTATAGTAGAGTTTACTCAAAATGGGGGTTTACAACTTTTTGTATATTATTGTATTAAAGTTTACTCAAAACGAGGGAACGGGGGTTTACATCTTTTTGTATATTATTGTATTAGAGTTTACTCAAAACGGGGGTTGACAAATTTTTGTATATAATTATAGTAGAGTTCACTCAAATCGGACGTTTTAAACTTTTTGTATATAATTGTATAGAAGAGTTTACTCAAAACGGGGGTTTACAACTTTTTGTATATTATTGTATTAGAGTTTACTCAAAACGGGGGTTTACCACATTTTGTATATAATTATAGTAGTGTTCCCTCAAAACTGGGGTTTACAACGTTTTTTATATAATTGTATAGTAGAGTTTACTCAAAAATGGTGTTTACAAGTTTTTGTATATAATTGTATAGTAGAGTTACTCAAAATGGGGGTTTACAACTTTTTGTATATTATTGTATTAGAGTTTATTCCAAACAAGGGTTAACAATTTTTGAATATAATTATAGTAGAGTTCACTCAAAACAGAGGTTTACAACTTTTTGTATATAATTGTATAGTAGAGTTTACTCAAAATGGGTGTTTACAACTTTTTGTACAATAAAACGGAGGTTTACAACTCTTTGTATATAATCTTACAGTAGAGTTTACTCAAAACGGCGGTTTACAACTTTTTGTATATTATTGTATTTGAGTTCACTCAAAACGGGTGTCTACAACTTTTTGTATATAATTATAGTAGAGTTCACTCAAAACGGAGGTATACAACTTTTTTTATATAATTGCATTGTAGAGTTTATTCAATACGGGGGTTTACAACTTTTTGTATTTAATTGTATAGTAGATTTTACTCAAAACGGGGACTTACAACTTTTTGTATATAATTGTATAGTAGAGTTTACTCAAAACAGGGGTTTACAACTTTTTGTATATAATTGTATAATAGAGTTTACTCAAAACGGGGGTTTACAACTTTTTGTACAATTTAACGGGGGTTTACAACTTTTTGTATATAATTGTATTGTAGAGTTTACTCAAAACAGAGGTTTACGACATTTTGTATATTATTGTATTAGAGTTCACTCAAAACGGGGGTTTACAAATTTTTGTATATAATTATAGTAGAGTTCACTCAAAACGGAGATTTACAACTTTTTGTATATAATTGCATAGTAGAATTTACTCAAAACGGGGGTTTAAAACTTTTTGTATATAATTGTATAGTAGAGTTTACTCAAAACAGGGGTTTACAACTTTTTGGATATTATTGTATTAGAGTTTACTCAAAATGGGGGTTAACAATGTTTGTATATAAATATAGTAGAGTTCACTCAAAACGGAGGTTTACAACTTTTTGTATATAATTGAATAGTACAGTTTACTCAAAATAGGGGTTTACAAGTTTTTGTACAGTAAAACGGGGGTTTACAACTTTTTTTATATAATTTTATAGTAGAGTTTACTCAAAACGGCGGTTTACAACTTTTTGCATAATATTGTATTAGAGTTCACTCAAAACGGGGGATTACAACTTTTTGTATATAATTATAGTAGAGTTTTCACTCAAAACGGAGGTATACAACTTTTTTTTATATAATTGTATAGTAGAGTTTACTCAAAACGGGGGTTTACAACTTTTTGTATTTAATTGTTTAGTAGAGTTTACACAAAACAGGGGTTTACAACTCTTTGTATATAATTGTATAGAAGAGTTACTCAAAACGGGGATTTACTACATTTTGTATTTAATTGTATAGTAGTTTACTAAAAACCGGGGTTTACAACTTTTTGTATATAATTGAATAATAAAGTTTACTCAAAACGGGGGTTTACAACTTTTTGTATATAATTATAGTAGAGTTCACTCAAAACGGAGGTTTACAACTTTTTGTATATAATTATCGTATAGTTTACTCAAAACGGGGGCTTACAACTTTTTGTAAATAATTGTATAGTAGAGTTTACTCAAAATAGGGGTTTACAAATTTTTGTATTAGAGTTTACTCAAAATGGGGGTTTACAACTTTATGTATACAATTATAGTAGATTTCACTCAAAACGGAGTTTTACAACTTTTTGTATATAATTGTATAGTAGAGTTTACTCAAAACAGGGGTTTACAACTTGTTGTATATAATGATAGTAGAGTTCACTCAACCCGGAGGTTTACAACTTTTTGTATATAATCGTATAGTTCAGTTTACTCAAAATGGGGGTTTACAACTTTTTATATATTATTGTATTAGAGTTCTCTCATAACGGGGGTTTACAACTTTTGGTATATAATTATAGTAGAGTTCACTCAAAACGGAGGTTTACAACTTTTTGTATATATTTGTATAGAAGAGTTTACTCAAAACGGGGGTTTACAACTTTTGTATATAATTGTATAGTAGAGTTTACTCAAAAGGGGGGTTTACAACATTTTGTATATTATTGTATTAGAGTTTACTCAAAACGGGGGTTTACAACTTTTTGTATGTAATTGTATTGTAGAGTTTACTCAAAACGGGGTTTTACAACATTTTGTAAATAATTGTATAGTAGAGTTTACACAAAACGGGGGTTTACAACTTTTTGTAGATACCTATAGTAGAGTTCACTGAAATCGGAGGTTTACAACTATTGGTATATAATTGTATAGTAGAGTTCACTCAAAACGGGGGCTTACAACTTTTTGTAAATAATTGTATAGTGTAATTTACTCAAAACGGGGGTTTACAACTTTTTGTATATTATTGTATTAGAGTTTACTCAAATCGGGGGTTTACAACTTTTTGTATATAATTATTGTAGAGTTAACTCAAAACGGAGGTTTACAAATTTTAGTATAATTATAGTAGAGTTTACTCAAAACAGGGGTTTACTACTTTTTGTAAATAATTGTATTGTAGAGTTTACTGAAAACGGGGTTTACAACTTTTTGTACATTATTGTATTAGAGTTTACCCAAAACGAGGGAACAGGGTTTACAACTTTTGTATATTATTGTATTAGAGTTTAATCAAAATGGGGGTTAAATTTTATTGTATATAATGATAGAAGAGTTCACTCAAATCGGAGGTTTACAACTTTTTGTATATAATTTTATTGTAGAGTTTATTCAAAACGGGGGTTTACAACGTTTTGAATATTATTGTATTAGAGTTTACTCAAAATGGGGTTACAAGTTTTGGTATATAAATGTAGTTTTGTTCTCTCAAAACGGGGGTTTACAACTTTTTGTATATAACTGTATAGTAGAGTTTACTCAAAAAGGGGGTTTACAACTCTTTGTATATAATTGTATAGTCGAGTTTACTCAAAACGGGGGTTAACAATTTTTGTATATAATTATAGTAAAGTTTGCTCAAAATGGGGGTTTACAACTTTTTGTATATTATTGTATTAGAGTTTACTCAAAACGGGGGTTTACAACTTTTTGTATGTAATTGTATTGTAGAGTTTACTCAAAACAGGGGTTTACAACATTTTGTAAATAATTGTATAGTAGAGTTTACTAAAAATGAGGGTTTAAAACTTTTTGTATATTATTGAATCAGTGTTTACTCAAAATAGGGGTTTACAACTTTTTGTATATAATTATAGTAGAGTTCTCTGAAATCGGAGGTTTACAACTTTTTGTATATAATTGTATAGTAGAGTTCAGTTAAAACGGGGGCTTACAACTTTTTGTTAATAATTGTATAGTAGAGTTTACTCAAAACGGGGGTTTACAACTTTTTGTATATTATTGTATTAGAGTTTACCCAAATCGGGGGTTTACAACTTTTTGTATATAATTATAGTAGAGTTCACTCAAAACGGAGGTTTACAACTTTTTGTATATAATTATCGTATAGTTTACTCAAAACGGGGGCTTACAACTTTTTGTAAATAATTGTATAGTAGAGTTTACTCAAAACAGGGGTTTACAAATTTTTGTATTAGAGTTTACTCAAAATGGGGGTTTACAACTTTATGTATACAATTATAGTAGATTTCACCCAAAACGGAGTTTTACAACGTTTTGTATATAATTGTATAGTAGAGTTTACTCAAAACGGGGGTTTACAACTTGTTGTATATAATGATAGTAGAGTTCACTCAAACTGGAGGTTTACAACTTTTTGTATATAATCGTAAAGTTCAGTTTACTCAAAATGGGGGTTTACAACTTTTTATATATTATTGTATTAGAGTTCTCTCATAACGGGGGTTTACAACTTTTTTTTATATAATTATAGTAGAGTTCACTCAAAACGGAGGTTTACAACTTTTTGTATATATTTGTATAGAAGAGTTTACTCAAAACGGGGGTTTACAACTTTTGTATATAATTGTATAGTAGAGTTTACTCAAAAGGGGGGTTTACAACATTTTGTATATTATTGTATTAGAGTTTACTCAAAATGGGGGTTTACAACTTTTTGTATGTAATTGTATTGTAGAGTTTACTCCAAACGGGGTTTTACAACATTTTGTAAATAATTGTATAGTAGAGTTTACGCAAAACGGGGGTTTACAACTTTTTGTAGATACCTATAGTAGAGTTCACTGAAATCGGAGGTTTACAACTATTGGTATATAATTGTATAGTAGAGTTCACTCAAAACGCGGGCTTACAACTTTTTGTAAATAATTGTATAGTGTAATTTACTCAAAACAGGGGTTTACAACTTTTTGTATATTATTGTATTAGAGTTTACTCAAATCGGGGGTTTACAACTTTTTGTATATAATTATTGTAGAGTTAACTCAAAACGGAGGTTTACAAATTTTTGTATATAATTATAGTAGAGTTTACTCAAAACGGGGGTTTACTACTTTTTGTAAATAATTGTATTGTAGAGTTTACTGAAAACGGGGTTTACAACTTTTTGTATATTATTGTATTAGAGTTTACCCAAAACGAGGGAACAGGGTTTACAACTTTTGTATATTATTGTATTAGAGTTTAATCAAAACGGGGGTTAAATTTAATTGTATATAATGATAGAAGAGTTCACTCAAATCGGAGGTTTACAACTTTTTTTATATAATTTTATAGTAGAGTTTATTCAAAACGGGGGTTTACAACTTTTTGAATATTATTGTATTAGAGTTTACTCAAAATGGGGTTACAAGTTTCGGTATATAATTGTAGTTGTGTTCTCTCAAAACAGGGGTTTACAACTTTTGGTATACAACTGTATAGTAGAGTTTACTCAAAAAGGGGGTTTACAACTCTTTGTATATAATTGTATAGTCGAGTTTACTCAAAACGGAGGTTAACAATTTTTGTATATAATTATAGTAAAGTTTGCTCAAAACGGAGGTTTACAACTTTTTGTATATAATTGTATAGTAGAATTTAGTCAAAACGGGGGTTTACTACTTTTTGTAAAATAAAACGGGGGTTTACGACTTTTTGTATATAATTGTATAGTAGAGTTTACTCAAAACGGCGGTTTACAACTTTTCGAATATTATTGTATTACAGTTCACTCAAAACGGTCGTTTACAATTTTTTGTATATAATTATATTAGAGTTCACTCAAAACGGAGGTTTACAACTTTTTGTATATAATTGTATAGTGGAGTTTACTCAAAACGGGGGTTTACAACTTTTTGTATATAATTGTATAGTTGAGTTTACTCAAAACGGGGGTTTACAACTTTTTGTATATAATTGTATTGTAGAGTTTACTCAAAACGGGGGTTTACAACTTTTTGTAAAAAATTGTATAGTAAAGTTCACTCAAAACGGGCGTTCACAGCTTTTTGTATATAATAGTATAATAGAGTTTACTCAAAATGAGGATTTACAAATTTTGGTATATAATTATAGTAGAGTTTACTCAAAACGGGGGTTTACAACTTTTTGTATATAATTATATAGTAGAATTTAGTCAAAACGGGGGTTTACTACTTTTTGTAAAATAAAACGGGGGTTTACAAATTTTTGTATATAATTGTATAGTAGAGTTTACTCAAAACGGCGGTTTACAACTTTTTGTATATTATTGTTTTACAGTTCACTCAAAACGGTCGTTTACAATTTTTTGTATATAATTATATTAGAGTTCACTCAAAACGGAGGTTTACAACTTTTTGTATATAATTGTATAGTAGAGTTTACAGAAAACGGGGGTTTACAACTTTTTGTTTAGAATTGTATAGTGGAGTTTACTCAAAACGGGGGTTTACAACTTTTTGGAAAAAATTGTATAGTAAAGTTCACTCAAAACGGGCGTTCACAACTTTTTGTATATAATAGTATAAATGAGTTTACTCAAAACGGGGATTTAGAACTTTTTGTATATGATTATAGTAGAGTTTACTCTAAACGGGGGTTTACAACTTTTTGTAAAAAAATGTATAGTAGAGTTCATTGAAAATGGGGGTTTACAACTTTTGTATATAATTTTATAGTAGAGTTTACTCAAAACGTTGTATATTATTATATTAGAGTTTACTCAAAACGGGGGTTTACAACTTTTTGTATATAATTAAAGTAGAGTTCACTCAAATCGGAGGTTTAAAACTTTTTGGGTAATTGTATAGTAGAGTTTACTAAAAACGTTGGTTTACAACTTTTTGAATATAATTGTATAGTAGAGTTACTCAGAACGGGGGTTTACAACTTTTTGTATATTTTTTTATTAGAGTTTATTCAAAACGGGGGCTTACAACTTTTTGAATATAATTGTATAGTAGAGTTTACTCAAAATGGGGGTTAACAACTTTTTGTATATAATTATTGTAGAGTTTGCTCAAAACGGGGGTTTACAACTTTTTGTATATAATTGTATAGTAGAGTTTACTCAAAACGGGGGTTACAAATTTTTGTATATAATTGTATAGTACAGTTTACTCAAAACGGGCATTTACAACTTTTTGTATGTAATTGTATTCAAGAGTTTACTCAAAAATGGGGTTTACAACTTTTTGTGTGTAATTGAATAGTAGAGTTTACTCAAAACGAGGGTTAACTACTTTTTGTATATAATTATAGTAGATTTCACTCAAAACAGAGGTTTACAATTTTTTATATATAATTATAGTAGAGTTTACTCAAAATGGGGGCTTACAACTTTTTAGAAATAATTGTATAGTAGAGTTACTCAAAACAGGGGTTTACAAGTTTTTGTATATTATTGTATTAGAGTTTACTAAAAACGGGGGTTAACAACTTTTTGTATATAATTGTAGAGTAGAGTTTACTCAAAACGGGGGTCTATAAGTTTTTATATATTATTGTATTATAGTTTACTCAAAACGTGGGTTTACAACTTTTGGTATATAATTATAGTAGTGTTCCCTCAAAATGGGGGTTTACAACTTTTTGTATATAATTGTGAAGTAGATTTTACTCAAAAAAGAGGTTTGCAACTTTTTGTATATAATTGTATAATAGAGTTTCTCAAAACGGGGGTTTACAACTTTTTGTATATTATTGTATTAGAGTTTACTCAAAATGGGGGTTGACAATTTTTGTATATAATTATAGTAGAGTTCACTCAAAACGGGGGTTTATAACTTTTTGTATATTATTGTATTAGAGTTTACTCAAATCGGGGGTTTACAACTTTTTGTATATAATTACTGTAGAGTTAACTCAAAACGAAGGTTTACAACTTTTTGTATATAATTATAGTAGAGTTTGATCAAAACGGGGGTTTACTACTTTTTGTAAATAATTGTATTGTAGAGTTTACTGAAAATGGGGTTTACAACTTTTTGTATATTACTGTATTAGAGTTTAATCAAAACGGGGGTTAAAAACTTTTTGTATATAATTATAGTAGAGTTCACTTAAATCGGAGGTTTACAACTTTTTGTACATAATTTTATAGTAGAGTTTATTCAAAACGGGGGTTTACAGCTTTTTGAATATTATTGTATTAGAGTTTACTCAAAACGGGGTTACAACTTTTTGTATATAATTGTAGTTGTGTTCCCTCAAAGCGGGGGTTTACAACTTTTTGTATATAATTGTATAGTAGAGTTTATTCAGAAAGGGTGTTTACAACTTTTTGTATATAATTGTATAGTCGTGTTTACTCAAAACGGGGGTTAACAATTTTTGTATATAATTATAGTAGAGTTCGCTCAAAACGGAGATTTACAACTTTTTGTATATAATTGTATTGTAGAATTTAGTCAAAATGGGGGGTTTACAACTTTTTGTAAAATAAAACGGGGGTTTACAACTTTTGGTATATAATTGTATAGTAGAGTTTACTCAAAACGGGGATTTACAACTTTTTGTATGTAATTTTATTCCAGAGATTACTCAAAACGGGGGTTTACAACTTTTTGTGTATAATTGAATAGTAGAGTTTACTCAAAACGAGGGTTAACAACTTTTTGTATATAATTATAGTAGATTTCACTCAAAACGGAGGTTTAAAACTTTTTGTATATAATTATAGTAGAGTTTACTCAAAACGGGGGCTTACAACTTTTTGGAAATAATTGTATAGTAGAGTTTACTCAAAATGGGGGTTTAGAACTTTTAGTATATTATTGTATTAGAGTTTACTAAAAACGGGGGTTAACAACTTTTTGTATATAACTATAGTAGAGTTTACTCAAAACGGAGGTATACAACTTTTTGTATATAACTGTATAGTGGGGTTTACTCAAAACGGAGGTTTACAACTTTTTGTATATTATTGTATTAGAGTTTACTCAAAACTGGGTTTAATAACTTTTTCTATATAATTGTAGTAGAGTTCACTCAAATCGGAGGTTTACAACATTTTGTATATAATTGTAAAGTAGAGTTTACTCAAAACGGGGGTTTACAACTTTTTGTATATTATTGTATTATAGTTTACTCAAAACGTGGGTTTACAACTTTTTGTACAAAATTATAGTAGTGTTCCTTCAAAATGGGGGTTTACAACTTTTTGTATATAATTGTGCAGTAGACTTTACTCAAAAAAGGGGTTTACAACTTTTTGTATATAATTGTATAGTAGAGTTACTCAAAACGGGGGTTTACAACTTTTTGTATATAGTATTAGAGTTTACTCAAAACAGGGGTTGACAATTTTTGTATATAATTATAGTAGAGTTCACTCAAAACGGGGGTTTACAACTTTTTGTATATTATTGTATTAGAGTTTACTCAACTCGGGGGTTTACAACTTTTTGTATATAATTATTGTAGAGTTAACTCAAAACGGAGGTTTACAACTTTTTGTATATAATTATAGTAGAGTTTACTCAAAATAGGGGTTTACTACTTTTTGTAAATAATTGTATTGGAGAGTTTACTGAAAACGGGGTTCACAACTTTTTGTATATTATTGTATTAGAGTTTACCCAAAACGAGGGAACGGAGGTTTACAAATTTTTGTATATTATTGTATTAGAGTTTAATCAAAACGGGGGTTAAAAACTTTTTGTATATAATTATAGTAGAGTTCACTAAAATCGGAGGTTTACAACTTTTTGTATATAATTTTATAGTAGAGTTTATTCAAAATGGGGGTTTACAAATTTTTGAATATTATTGTATTAGAGTTTAATCAAAACGGGGTTACAACTTTTTGTATATAATTGTAGTTGTGTTCCCTCAAAACGGGGGGTTTACAACTTTTTGTATATAATTGTATAGCAGGTTTTACTCAAAAAGGAGGTTTACAACTTTTTGTATATAATTGTATAGTCGAGTTTACTCAAAACGGGGGTTATCAATTTTTGTATATAATTATAGTAGAGTTCGCTCAAAATGGAGGTTTACAACTTTTTGTATATAATTGTATTGTAGAATTTAGTCAAAACGGGGGTTTACAACTTTTTGTAAAATAAAACGGGGGTTTACAACTTTTTGTATATAATTGTATAGTAGAGTTTACTCAAAATGGTGGTTTACAACTTTTTGTATATAATTGTATAGTAGAGTTTACTCAAAACGGCGGTTTACAACTTTTTGAATATAATTGTATAGTAGAGTTTACTCAAAACGGGGGTTTACAACTTTTTGTATATTATTGTATTAGAGTTTACTCAAAACGGAGGTTTACAACTTTTTGCATGTAATTGTATTGTAGAGTTTATTCAGAATGGGGGTTTACAACATTTTGTAAATATTTGTATAGTAGAGTTTACTCAAAACGCGGGTTACAACTTTTTTTGTATATTATTGTATCAGAGTTTACTCAAAATGGGGGTTTACAACTTTTTGTAGATAACTAAAGTAGAGTTCACTGAAATCGGAGGTTTACACCTTTTGGTATATAATTGTATAGTAGAGTTCACTCAAAAAGGGGGCTTACAACTTTTTGTAAATAATAGTATAGTGTAAATTACTCAAAACGGGCGTTTACAACTTTCTGTAAATTATTGTATTAGAGTTTACTCAAATCGGGGGTTTACAACTTTTTGGATATAATTATTGTAGAGTTAACTCAAACCGGAGGTTTACAACTTTTTGTATATAATTATTGTAGAGTTTACTCAAAACGGGGGTTACTACTTTTTGTAAATAATTGTATTGTAGAGTTTACTGAAAACGGGGTTTACAACTTTTTGTATATTATTGTATTAGAGTTTACCCAAAACGAGGGAACGGGGTTTACAACTTTTTGTATATTATTGTATTAGAGTTTAATCAAAACGGGGGTTAAATTTTTTTGTATATAATGATAGAAGAGTTCACTCAAATCGGAGGTTTACAAGTTCTTGTAAATAATTTTATAGTAGAGTTTATTCAAAACGGGGGTTTACAACTTTTTGAATATTATTGTATTAGAGTTTACTCAAAATGGGGTTACAACTTTTTGTATATAATTGTAGTTGTGTCCCCTCAAAACGGGGGTTTACAACTTTTTTTGTATAATTGTATAGTAAAGTTTACTCAAAAAGGGGGTTTACAACTTTTTGTATATAATTGTATAGTCGAGTTTACTCAAAACGGGGGTTAACAATTTTTGTATATAATTATAGTAAAGTTCGCTCAAAACGGAGGTTTACAACTTTTTAAATATAATTGTAGAGTAGAATTTAGTCAAAACAGGGGTTTACTACTTTCTGTAAAATAAAACGTGGGTTTACAACTTTTTGAATATAATTGTATAGTAGAGTTTACTCAAAACCGCGGTTTACAACTTTTTGTATATTATTGTATTACAGTTCACTCAAAATGGTCGTTTACAACTTTTTGTATATAGTTATATTAGAGTTCACTCAAAATGGAGGTTTACAACTTTTTGTATATAATTGTATAGTAGAGTTTACTCAAAACGGGGATTTACAACTTTTTGTATATAATTGTATAGTGGAGTTTACTCAAAACGGGGGTTTACAACTTTTTGTATATAATTGTATAGTAGAGTTTACTCAAAACGGGGTTTAACAACTTTTTGTATATAATTATTGTAGAGTTTGCTCAAAACGGGGATTTACAACTTTTTGTATATAATTGTATAGTAGAGTTTACTCAAAATGGGGGTTTACAACTTTTTGTAAATAACTGTATAGTAGAGTTTACTCAAATCGGGGGTTTACAACTTTTTTTGTATATTATTGTATGAGAGTTTACTCAAAATGGGGGTTTACAACTTTTTGTATATAACTAAAGTAGAGTTCACTGAAATCGGAGGTTTACAACTTTTGGTATATAATTGTATAGTAGAGTTCACTCAAAACGGGGGCTTACAACTTTTTGTAAATAATATTATAGTGTAAATTACTCAAAACGGGCGTTTACAACTTTCTGTATATTATTGTATTAGAGTTTACTCAAATCGGGGGTTTACAACTTTTTGGATATAATTATTGTAGAGTTAACTCAAACCGGAGGTTTACAACTTTTTGTATATAATTATTGTAGAGTTAACTCAAAACGGGGGTTACTACTTTTTGTAAATAATTGTATTGTAGAGTTTACTGAAAACGGGGTTTACAACTTTTTGTATATTATTGTATTAGAGTTTACCCAAAACGAGGGAACGGGGTTTACAACTTTTTGTATATTATTGTATTAGAGTTTACTC
>CM044897.1:49401476-49441315 GCA_024500145.1 Gentiana dahurica var. dahurica
AGTTTACTTAAAACGGGGGTTTATAACTTTTTGTATATTATTGTATTAGAGTTTACTCAAAATGGGGGTTAACAACTTTCTGTATATAATTATAGTAGAGTTCACCCAAATCGGTGGTTTACAACTTTTTGTATATAATTGTATAGTAGAGTTTACTCAAAATGGGGGTTTACAACTTTTTGTATATTATTGTATTATAGTTTACTCAAAACAGGGGTTTATAACTTTTTGTATATATTCATAGTAGTGTTCCCTCAAAATGGGGGTTTACAACTTTTTGTATATAATTGTATAGTAGAGTTTAATCAAAACGGGGGTTTACAACTTTTTGTATATTATTGTATTAAAGTTTACTCAAAACGGGGGTTAAAGTTCACTCGAAACGGAGGTTTATAACTTTTTGTATATAATTTTAAATTAGAGTTTACTCAAAACAGGGGTTTACAACTTTTTGTATATTATTGTATTCGAGTATACTCAAAACGGGGGTTACCAACTTTTTGTATATAATTGTATAATAGAGTTTACTCAAAACGGTGGTTTACAACTTTTTGTATATAATTGTATAGTAGAGTTTACTCAAAACTGCGGTTTACAACTTTTGGTATATTATTGTATTAGAGTTCACTCAAAACGGGGGTTTACTACCTTTTGTATATAATTATAGAAGAGTTTACTCAAAACGGAGGTATACAACTTTTTGAATATAATTGTATAGTAGTGTTTACTCAAAACTGGGGTTTACAACTTTTTGTATATTATTGTATTAGAGTTTACTCAAAACGGGGGTTAATAACTTTTTGTATATAATTATAGTAGTGTTCCCTCAAAACGGGGGTTTACATCTTTTTGAATATAATTGTATAGTGGTGTTCCCTCAGGGGTTTACAATTTTTTTTATATTATTGTATTAGTATTTACTCAAAACGGGGGTTAACAATTTTTTTATATAATTATAGTAGAGTTCACTCGAAATGAGGTTTTCAACTTTTTGTATATAATTGTATAGTAGAGTTTACTCAAAACGGGGGTGTATAAATTTTTGTATATTATTGTATTAGAGTTTACACAAAACGGGGGTCTACAACTTTTTGTATATAATGATAGTAGAGTTCACTCAAAACGAAGGTTCAGAACTCTTTGTATATAATTGTATAATGTAGTTTACTCAAAACGGGTGTTTACAACTTTTTGTATAATAAAACGGGGGTTTACAACTTTTTGTATATAATTGTATAGTAGAGTTTACTCCAAACGGCGGTTTACAACTTTTTGTATATTATTGTATTAGAGTTCACTCAAAACGGGGGTTTACAACTTTTTTTATATAATTATAGTAGAGTTCACTCAAAACGGAGGTTTACAACTTTTTGTAGCTAATTGTATAGTAGAGTTTACTAAAAACGGGGGTTTACAACTTTTTGTATATAATTGTATAGTAGAGTTTACTCAAAACGGGGGTTTACAACTTTTTGTATATTACTGTATTAGAGTTTACTCAAAACTGGGGTTTACAACTTTTTGTATGTAATTGTTTTGTAGAGTTTACTCAAAACGGGGGTTTGCAACATTTTGTAAATAATTGTATAGTAAAGTTTACTCAAAACAGGGGTTTACAACTTTTAGTATATTATTGTATCAGAGTTTACTCAAAATGGGGGTTTACAACTTTTTGTATATAATTATGATAGAGTTCACAGAAATCGGAGGTTTACAACTTTTTGTATATAATTTTATAATAGAGTTCACTCAAAATGGGGGCTTACAACTTTTTGTATATAATTGTATAATAGAGTTTACTCAAAATGGGAGTTTACAACTTTTTGTATATTATTGTATTATAGTTTACTCAAAACGGGGGTTTACAACTTTTTGTATATAATTATAGTAGTGTTCCCTCAAAACGGGGGTTTACAACTTTTTGTATATAATTGTATAGTAGAGTTTACTCAAAACGGGGGTTTACAACTTTATGTATATTATTGTAAGAGAGTTTACTCAAAACCGGGGTTAACAATTTTTGTATATAATTATAGTAGAGTTCACTGGAAACGGAGGTTTACAACTTTTTGTATATAAGTGTATAATAGAGTTTACTCAAAACATGGGGTTTACAACTTTTTGTATATTATTGTATTAGAGTTTACTCAAAACGGGGATTAACAACTTTTTGTATATAATTATAGTAGATTTCACTCAAAACAGAGGTTTACAACTTTTTGTATATAATTATAGTAGAGTTTACTCCAAACGGGGGTTTATAACCTTTTGTAAATTATTGTATATTAGAGTTTACTCAAAACGGGGGTTTACAACTTTTTGTATATTATTGTATTAGAGTTTCTCAAAACGAGGGAACGAGGGGTTTACAACTTTTTGTATATTATTGTATTAGAGTTTGCTCAAAACGGGGGTTGACAACTTTTTGTATATAATTATAGTTGAGTTCACAAAAATCGAAGGTTTAAAACTTTTTGCATATAATTGTATAGTAGAGTTTACTCAAAACGGGGGTTTACAACTTTTTGTATATTATTGTATTAGAGTTTACTCAAAACGGGGGTTTACAACTTTTAGTATATAATTATAATAGTGTTCCCTCAAAACGGGTGTTTACAACTTTTTGTATATAATTGTATAGTAGAGTTTACTCAAAAATAGGGTTTACAACTTTTTGTATATTATTGTATTAGAGTTTAGTCAAAACGGGGGTTAACAATTTTTGTATATAATTATAGTAGAGTTAACTCAAAACGGAGGTTTACAACTTTTTGTATATAATTGTATAGAAGAGTTTACTCAAAACAGGGGTTTACAACTTTTTGTATATAATTGTATTAGAGTTTATTCAAAATGGGGGTTAACAACTTTTTGTATATAATTATAGAGAGTTCACCCAAATCGGAGGTTTACAACTATAGTAGGTTTACTCAAAATGGGGGTTTACAACTTTTTCTATATTATTGTATTATAGTTTACTCAAAACGGGGGTTTACAACTTTTTGTATATAATTATAGTAGTGTTCCCTCAAAATAGGGGTTTACAACTTTTTGTATATATTTGTATAGTAGAGTTTACTCAAAACAAGGGTTTAAAACTTTTTGTATATTATTGTATTAAAGTTTACTCAAAACGGGGGTTAACAATTTTTGTATATAATTATAGTAGACTTCTCTCGAAACGGAGGTTTACAACTTTTTGTATATAATTGTATAATAGAGTTTACTCATTACAGGGGTTTACAACTTTTTATATATTATTGTATTCGAGTATACTCAAAACGGGGGTTACCAACTTTTTGTATATAATTGTATAATAAAGTTTACTCAAAACGGAGGTTTACAACTTTTTGTATATAATTGTATAGTAGAGTTTACTCAAAACGGCGGTTTACAACTTTTTGTATATTATTGTATTAGAGTTCAGTCAAAACGGGGGTTTACTACTTTTTGTATATAATTATGGTAGAGTTTACTCAAAATGGAGGTATACAAATTTTTGTATATAATTGTATAGTAGAGTTTACTCAAAACGGGGGTTTACAACTTTTTGTATATTATTGTATTAGAGTTTACTCAAAACGGGGGTTAATAACTTTTTGTATATAAATATAGTAGTGTTCCATCAAAACGGGGGTTTACAACTTTTTGAATATAATTGTATAGTAGAGTTTACTCAAAACAGGGATTTACAACTTTTTGAATATTATTGTATTAGTGTTTACTCAAAACGGGGGTTGACAATTTTTTTATATAATTATAGTAGAGTTCACTCGAAACGAGGTTTACAACTTTTTATATATAATTGTATAGTAGAGTTTACTCAAAACGGGGGTGTATAACTTTTTGTATATTGTTGTATTAGAGTTTACACAAAACGGGGGTATACAACTTTTTGTATATAATGATAGTAGAGTTCACTCAAAACGGAGGTTTAGAACTTTTTGTATATAATTGTATAGTGTAGTTTACTCAAAACGGGTGTTTACAACTTTTTGTATAATAAAACGGGGGTTTACCACTTTTAGTATATAATTGTATAGTAGAGTTTACTCAAAACGGTGGTTTACAACTTTTTGAATATTATTCTATTAGAGTTCACTCAAAACGGGGGTTTACAACTTTTTGTATATAATTATAGTAGAGTTCACTCAAAACGGAGGTTTACAACTTTTTGTAGCTAATTGTATAGTAGAGTTTACTCAAAACGGGGGTTTACAACTTTTTGTATATAATTGTATAGTAGAGTTTACACAAAATGGGGGTTTACAACTTTTTGTATATTACTGTATTAGAGTTTACTCAAAACTGGGGTTTACAACTTTTTATATGTAATTATTTTGTTGAGTTTACTCAAAACGGGTGTTTGCAACATTTCGTAAATAATTATATAGTAAAGTTTACTCAAAACGGGGGTTTACAAATTTTTGTATATTATTGTATCAGAGTTTACTCAAAATGGGGGTTTACAACTTTTTGTATATAATTTTGGTAGAGTTCATAGAAATCGGAGGTTTACAACTTTTTGAATATAATTGTATAATAGATTTCATTCAAAATAGGAGTTTACAACTTTTTGTATATTATTGTGTTATAGTTTACTCAAAACGGGGGTTTACTACTTTTTGTATATAATTATAGTAGAGTTCACTCAAATCGGAGGTTACAACGTTTTGTGTATAAATGTATAGTAGAGTTTACTCAAAACGGGGGTTTACAACTTTTTGTATATTATTGTATTAGAGTTTACTCAAAACGTGGATTTACAACTTTTTGTATATATTATAGTTGTGTTCCCTCAAAACGGGGGTTTACAACTTTTTGTATATAATTGTATAGTAGAGTTTACTCAAAACGGGGGTTTACAACTTTTTGTATATTATTGTATGGGAGTTTACTCAAAACAGGGGTTAACTATTTTTGTATATAATTATAGTAGAGTTCACTCGAACCGGAGGTTTACAACTTTTTGTATATAATTGTATAATAGAGTTCACTCAAAACGGGGGTTTACAACTTTTTGTATATTATTGTATTAGAGTTTACTCAAAACGGGGATTAACAACTTTTTCTATATAATTATAGTAGATTTCACTCAAAACAGAGGTTTACAACTTTTTGTATATAAATAAAGTAGAGTTTACTCAAAACAGGGGCTTAAAACTTTTTGTAAATAATTGCATAGTAGAGTTTACTCAAAAATAGGGGTTTACAACTTTTTGTATATAATTGTATAGTAGAGTTCACTCAAAACGGGGGATTACAACTTTTTGTAAATAATTGTATAGTTGAGTTACTCAAAATGGGGGTTTACAACTTTTTGTATATTATGTATTAGAGTTTACTCAAATCGGGGGTATACAACTTTTTGTATATAATTATAGTATAGTTCACTCAAAACGGAAGCTTACAACTTTTTGTATATAATTATAGTAGAGTTTACTCAAAACGGGGGTTTACAACCTTTTGTAAATTATTGTATATTAGAGTTTACTCAAAACGGGGGTTTACAACTTTTTGTATAATATTGTATTAGAGTTACTCAAAACGAGGGAACGGGGGTTTACAACTTTTTGTATATTATTGTATTAGAGTTTACTCAAAACGGTGGTTGACAACTTTTTGTATATAATTATAGTAGAGTTCACTCAAATCGAAGGTTTAAAACTTTTTGTATATAATTGTATAGTAGAGTTTACTCAAACGGGGGTTTACAACTTTTTGTATATTATTGTATTAGAGTTTACTCAAAACGGGGTTTACAACTTTTTGTATATAATTATAGTAGTGTTCCCTCAAAACGGGGGTTTACAACTTTATGTATATAATTGTATAGTAGAGTTTACTCAAAAATAGTGTTTACAACTTTTTGTATATAATTGTATAGTAGAGTTACTTAAAACGGGGGTTTACAACTTTTTGTATATTATTGTATTAGAGTTTAGTCAAAATGGGGGTTAACAATTTTTGTATATAATTATAGTAGAGTTCACTCAAAACGGAGTTTACAACTTTTTGTATATAATTGTATAGTAGAGTTTACTCAAAATGGGGTTTACAACTTTTTGTTCATTAAAACGGTGGTTTACAACTTTTTGTATATAATTGTATTGTAGAGTTTACTCAAAACGGTGGTTTACAACATTTTGTATATTATTGTATTAGAGTTCACTCAAAACGGGGGTTTACAACTTTTTGTAAATAATTATAGTAGAGTTCTTCCAAAACGTAGGTTCACAACTTTTTGTATATAATTGTATAGTAGTTTACTCAAAACGGGGGTTTACAACTTTTTATATATAATTGTATAGTAGAGTTTACTCAAAACGGGGGTTTACAACTTTTTGTATATTATGTATTAGAGTTTACTCAAATCGGGGGTATACAACTTTTTGTATATAATTATAGTATAGTTCACTCAAAACGGAGGCTTACAACTTTTTGTATATAATTATAGTAGAGTTTACTCAAAACGGGGGTTTACAACCAATTGTAAATTATTGTATATTAGAGTTTACTCAAAACGGGGGTTTACAACTTTTTGTATAATATTGTATTAGAGTTACTCAAAACGAGGGAACGGGGATTTACAACTTTTTGTATATTATTGTATTAGAGTTTACTCAAAACGGTGGTTGACAACTTTTTGTATATAATTATAGTAGAGTTCACTCAAATCGAAGGTTTAAAACTTTTTGTATATAATTGTATAGTAGAGTTTACTCAAACGGGGGTTTACAACTTTTTGTATATTATTGTATTAGAGTTTACTCAAAACGGGGTTTACAACTTTTTGTATATAATTATAGTAGTGTTCCCTCAAAACGGGGGTTTACAAATTTTTGTATATAATTGTATAGTAGAGTTTACTCAAAAATAGGGTTTACAACTTTTTGTATATAATTGTATAGTAGAGTTACTTAAAACGGGGGTTTACAACTTTTTGTATATTATTGTATTAGAGTTTAGTCAAAATAGGGGTTAACAATTTTTGTATATAATTATAGTAGAGTTCACTCAAAACGGAGGTTTACAACTTTTTGTATATAATTGTATAGTAGAGTTTACTCAAAATGGGGTTTACAACTTTTTGTTCAATAAAACGGTGGTTTACAACTTTTTGTATATAATTGTATTGTAGAGTTTACTCAAAACAGTGGTTTACAACATTTTGTATATTATTGTATTAGAGTTCACTCAAAACGGGGGTTTACAACTTTTTGTAAATAATTATAGTAGAGTTCTTCCAAAACGTAGGTTCACAACTTTTTGTATATAATTGTATAGTAGTTTACTCAAAACGGGGGTTTACAACTTTTTGTATATAATTGTATAGTAGAGTTTACTCAAAACGGGGGTTTACAACTTTTAGTATATTATTGTATTAGAGTATTCTCAAAACGGGGGTTAATAAATTTTTGTATATAATTATATTAGAGTTCCCTCAAAATGGAGGTTTACAACTTTTTGTATATAATTATAGTAGAGATCACTCAAAACGGGGGCTTACAACTTTTTGCAAATAATTGTATATTAAAAGTTTACTCAAAATAGTGATTTACAACTTTTTGAATATTATTGTATTAGAGTTTACTCAAAACGGGGGTTTACAACTTTATGTATACAATTATAGTAGATTTCACTCAAAACGGAGGTTTACAGCTTTTTGTATATAATTGTATAGTAGAGTTTACTCAAAACGGGGGTTTAAAACTTTTTGTACATTTTGTATTGGAGTTTACTCAAAACAGGGGTTTAAAACTTTTTGTATATAATGATAGTAGAGTTCACTCAAAACGGAAGTTTACAACTTTTTGTATATAATTGTATAGTGTAGTTTACTCAAAACGGGGGTTTACGACTTTTTATATATTATTGTGTTAGAGTTCACTCATAACAGGGGTTTACAACTTTTGGTATAAAATTATAGTAGAGTTCACTCAAAACGGAAGTTTACAACTTTTTGTATATATTTGTATAGTAGAGTTTACTCAAAACGGGGGTTTACAACTTTTTGTATATTATTGTATTAGAGTATACTCAAAACGGGGGTTTACAACTTTTTGTATATAATTATAGTAGTGTTCCCTCAAAATGGGGGTTAACAACTTTTTGTATATAATTATAGTAGAGTTTTACTCCAAACGGGGGTTTATAACCTTTTGTAAATTATTGTATATTAGAGTTTACTCAAAACGGGGGTTTACAACTTTTTGTATATTATTGTATTAGAGTTACTCAAAACGAGGGAACGAGGGGTTTACAACTTTTTGTATATTATTGTATTAGAGTTTGCTCAAAACGGGGGTTGACAACTTTTTGTATATAATTATAGTTGAGTTCACTAAAATCGAAGGTTTAAAACTTTTTGTATATAATAGTATAGTAGAGTTTACTCAAAACGGGGGTTTACAACTTTTTGTATATTATTGTATTAGAGTTTACTAAAAACGGGGGTTTACAACTTTTAGTATATAATTATAATAGTGTTCCCTCAAAACGGGTGTTTACAACTTTTTGTATATAATTGTATAGTAGAGTTTACTCAAAAATAGGGTTTACAACTTTTTGTATATTATTGTATTAGAGTTTAGTTAAAACGGGGGTTAACAATTTTTGTATATAATTATAGTAGAGTTCACTCAAAACGGAGGTTTACAACTTTTTGTATATAATTGTATAGAAGAGTTTACTCAAAACGGGGGTTTACAACTTTTTGTATATAATTGTATTAGAGTTTATTCAAAATGGGGGTTAACAACTTTTTGTATATAATTATAGAGAGTTCACCCAAATCGGAGGTTTACAACTATAGTAGGTTTACTCAAAATGGGGGTTTACAACTTTTTGTATATTATTGTATTATAGTTTACTCAAAACGGGGGTTTACAACTTTTTGTATATAATTATAGTAGTGTTCCCTCAAAATAGGGGTTTACAACTTTTTGTATATATTTGTATAGTAGAGTTTACTCAAAACAAGGGTTTACAACTTTTTGTATATTATTGTATTAAAGTTTACTCAAAACGGGGGTTAACAATTTTTGTATATAATTATAGTAGACTTCACTCGAAACGGAGGTTTACAACTTTTTGTATATAATTGTATAATAGAGTTTACTCATTACAGGGGTTTACAACTTTTTATATATTATCGTATTCGAGTATACTCAAAACGGGGGTTACCAACTTTTTGTATATAATTGTATAATAGAGTTTACTCAAAACGGGGGTTTACAACTTTTTGTATATAATTGTATAGTAGAGTTTACTCAAAACGGCGGTTTACAACTTTTTGTATATTATTGTATTAGAGTTTAGTCAAAACAGGGGTTTACTACATTTTGTATATAATTATGGTAGAGTTTACTCAAAATGGAGGTATACAAATTTTTGTATATAATTGTATAGTAGAGTTTACTCAAAACGGGGGTTTACAACTTTTAGTATATTATTGTATTAGAGTTTACTCAAAACGGGGGTTAATAACTTTTTGTATATAAATATAGTAGTGTTCCATCAAAACGGGGGTTTACAACTTTTTGAATATAATTGTATAGTAGAGTTTACTCAAAACAGGGATTTACAACTTTTTGTATATTATTGTATTAGTGTTTACTCAAAACGGGGGTTGACAATTTTTTTATATAATTATAGTAGAGTTCACTCGAAACGAGGTTTACAACTTTTTATATATAATTGTATAGTAGAGTTTACTCAAAACGGGGGTGTATAACTTTTTGTATATTGTTGTATTAGAGTTTACACAAAACGGGGGTATTCAACTTTTTGTATATAATGATAGTAGAGTTCACTCAAAACGGAGGTTTAGAACTTTTTGTATATAATTGTATAGTGTAGTTTACTCAAAACGGGTGTTTACAACTTTTTGTATAATAAAACGGGGGTTTACCACTTTTAGTATATAATTGTATAGTAGAGTTTACTCAAAACGGTGGTTTACAACTTTTTGAATATTATTCTATTAGAGTTCACTCAAAACGGGGGTTTACAACTTTTTGTATATAATTATAGTAGAGTTCACTCAAAACGGAGGTTTACAACTTTTTGTAGCTAATTGTATAGTAGAGTTTACTCAAAACGGGGGTTTACAACTTTTTGTATATAATTGTATAGTAGAGTTTACACAAAACGGGGGTTTACAACTTTTTGTATATTATTGTATTAGAGTTTACTCAAAACTGGGGTTTACAACTTTTTATATGTAATTATTTTGTTGAGTTTACTCAAAACGGGTGTTTGCAACATATTGTAAATAATTGTGTAGTAAAGTTTACTCAAAACGGGGGTTTACAAATTTTTGTATATTATTGTATCAGTGTTTACTCAAAATGGGGGTTTACAACTTTTTGTATATAATTTTGGTAGAGTTCACAGAAATCGGAGGTTTACAACTTTTTGAATATAATTGTATAATAGATTTCACTCAAAATGGGAGTTTACAACTTTTTGTATATTATTGTATTATAGTTTACTCAAAACGGGGGTTTACAACTTTTTGTATATAATTATGGTAGAGTTCACTCAAATCGGAGGTTACAACGTTTTGTATATAAATGTATAGTAGAGTTTACTCAAAACGGGGGTTTTCAACTTTTTGTATATTATTGTATTAGAGTTTACTCAAAACGTGGATTTACAACTTTTTGTATATATTATAGTTGTGCTCCCTCAAAACGGGGGTTTACAACTTTTTGTATATAATTGTATAGTAGAGTTTACTCAAAACGGGGGTTTACAACTTTTTGTATATTATTGTATGGGAGTTTACTCAAAACAGGGGTTAACTATTTTTGTATATAATTATAGTAGAGTTCACCCGAACCGGAGGTTTACAACTTTTTGTATATAATTGTATAATAGAGTTCACTCAAAACGGGGGTTTACAACTTTTTGTATATTATTGTATTAGAGTTTACTCAAAACGGGGATTAACAACTTTTTCTATATAATTATAGTAGATTTCACTCGAAACAGAGGTTTACAACTTTTTGTATATAAATAAAGTAGAGTTTACTCAAAACGGGGGCTTACAACTTTTTGTAAATAATTGCATAGTAGAGTTTACTCAAAAATAGGGGTTTACAACTTTTTGTATATAATTGTATAGTAGAGTTCACTCAAAACGGGGGATTACAACTTTTTGTAAATAATTGTATAGTTGAGTTACTCAAAATGGGGGTTTACAACTTTTTGTATATTATGTATTAGAGTTTACTCAAATCGGGGGTATACAACTTTTTGTATATAATTATAGTATAGTTCACTCAAAACGGAGGCTTACAACTTTTTGTATATAATTATAGTAGAGTTTACTCAAAACGGGGGTTTACAACCTTTTGTAAATTATTGTATATTAGAGTTTACTCAAAACGGGGGTTTACAACTTTTTGTATAATATTGTATTAGAGTTACTCAAAACGAGGGAACGGGGGTTTACAACTTTTTGTATATTATTGTATTAGAGTTTACTCAAAACGGTGGTTGACATCTTTTTGTATATAATTATAGTAGAGTTCACTCAAATCGAAGGTTTAAAACTTTTTGTATATAATTGTATAGTAGAGTTTACTCAAACGGGGGTTTACAACTTTTTGTATATTATTGTATTAGAGTTTACTCAAAACGGGGTTTACAACTTTTTGTATATAATTATAGTAGTGTTCCCTCAAAACGGGGGTTTACAACTTTTTGTATATAATTGTATAGTAGAGTTTACTCAAAAATAAGGTTTACAACTTTTTGTATATAATTGTATAGTAGAGTTACTTAAAACGGGGGTTTACAACTTTTTGTATATTATTGTATTAGAGTTTAGTCAAAATGGGGGTTAACAATTTTTGTATATAGGTATAGTAGAGTTCACTCAAAACGGAGGTTTACAACTTTTTGTATATAATTGTATAGTAGAGTTTACTCAAAATGGGGTTTACAACTTTTTGTTCAATAAAACGGTGGTTTACAACTTTTTGTATATAATTGTATTGTAGAGTTTACTCAAAACGGTGGTTTACAACATTTTGTATATTATTGTATTAGAGTTCACTCAAAACGGGGGTTTACAACTTTTTGTAAATAATTATAGTAGAGTTCTTCCAAAACGTAGGTTCACGACTTTTTGTATATAATTGTATAGTAGTTTACTCAAAACGGGGGTTTACAACTTTTTGTATATTATTGTATTAGAGTATACTCAAAACGGGGGTTAATAAATTTTTGTATATAATTATATTAGAGTTCCCTCAAAATGGAGGTTTACAACTTTTTGTATATAATTATAGTAGAGATCACTCAAAACGGGGGCTTACAACTTTTTGCAAATAATTGTATATTAAAAGTTTACTCAAAATAGTGATTTACAACTTTTTGAATATTATTGTATTAGAGTTTACTCAAAACGGGGGTTTACAACTTTATGTATACAATTATAGTAGATTTCACTCAAAACGGAGGTTTACAACTTTTTGTATATAATTGTATAGTAGAGTTTACTCAAAACGGGGGTTTAAAACTTTTTGTACATTTTGTATTGGAGTTTACTCAAAACAGGGGTTTAAAACTTTTTGTATATAATGATAGTAGAGTTCACTCAAAACGGAAGTTTACAACTTTTTGTATATAATTGTATAGTGTAGTTTACTCAAAACGGGGGTTTACGACTTTTTATATATTATTGTGTTAGAGTTCACTCATAACAGGGGTTTACAACTTTTGGTATAAAATTATAGTAGAGTTCACTCAAAACGGAAGTTTACAACTTTTTGTATATATTTGTATAGTAGAGTTTACTCAAAACGGGGGTTTACAACTTTTTGTATATTATTGTATTAGAGTATACTCAAAACGGGGGGTTTACAACTTTTTGTATGTAATTGTATTGTAGAGTTTATTAAAAATGGGGGTTTACAACATTTTGTAAATAATTGGATAGTAGAGTTTACTCAAAACGGGGGTTTACAACTTTTTGTATATTATTGTATCAGAGTTTACTCAAAATAGGGGTTTACAACTTTTTGAATAGAATTATATTATAGTTCACTGAAATCGGAGGTTTACAACTATTTGTATGTAATTGTATAGTAGAGTTCCCTCAAAACGGGGGCTTACAACTTTTTGTAAATAATTGTATAGTAGAGTTTACTCAAAACGGGGGTTAACAACTTTTTGTATATTATTGTATTAGAGTTTACTCAAATCGGGGGCTTCTAACTTTTTGTATATAATTATAGTAGAGTTCACACAAAACGGAGGTTTACAACTTTTTGTATATAATTGTATAGTAGAGTTTACTCAAAATGGGGGTTTACAAATTTTTGTATATTATTGTATTAGAGTTAACTAAAATCGGGTGTATTCAACTTTTTGTATATAATTATAGTAGATTCACTCAAAACGGAGGTTTACAACTTTTTGTAAATAATTATAGTAGAGTTTACTCAAAACAGGGGTTTACTGTTAGTAATATCATCCGCAACGGAAGCGATTTAAGGATCTAGATCTATAAATTACACGTAATAAAATAACTAGATCTACTCTACAAGGGGGTTGTAGAACATACCTCTTGGATATCAAAATCCAAGTAGAAGAGCCACAATAGAATTAACTAACGAAGATGTGAAGAGCACCACGATCTTCCGTACGTGTGATCCAAGCAACTCCCGGTGGAAGGAAATTCTCGTCTAAAGTCCTCCCGATATGCTACCCGGAAAAACCTCCAAGATTTTCCCCTCTTATTTCCCCTTGGCCGTAAATTTTCTTCTTCCTCTCTAAGAGGAGAAGTCGAATTTTACATGTGTGTAAGGCTTGGGAGAACTCTCTTTATATAGGAGAGTAAAACTTAGCCTCCAAGGATTTAATAATTAATACAAAATCAATTATAATAATCCCATTAAATAAAAGATAATCCCATAATATTCTAGAACAAATCTAGAATAATATTTATCTTTATTTCTTTCCATAAATATTTATCCAATAAATATTTTATGCACATGTCTTATTAATACACAAGAAAACTAATTCCTTGTTGACTAATACATGCCATGGCCGAAAATCACCATTATTGACCTAGTCAATATTATTTTCGACTAACACACTAATTTTTCCAAGATTATGAAAAATGCCTTTTTCACATATTTAATTATTTAGCCCAACTAATTTAATAGTTCACTAAACAATTAATTCACATATCGTTTTAATAAAGTCCAACAAGAACTAAATTAATATTATTAGGATTCGACGTCCGAGAATAGCTATGCTATATTTGGAGGCACGTCGGGGACCATGGACTAATAATCAGCGGCTCCGATAAATCAAATAAATAATTATCTTACGAACAGAATAATTATATTCGATAAATCAATCACAGGAATATGCCACCATAATCCCGTGACTGCACTCCTCCGTTTAAAAGATTATATTTATCTCCTCAGGAGAATAATAATAAGCGTCCATTGATATAATCATTACATATGGATTAATCCTCCATAGACTGTTCATTCTAAATCGAGAAGTTACCGTTAACCCTTTTCAGAACCTCTTATCCTTATTTACCATTAACCCCCTAGTGAACAATTAATTCATACAACTCACTGGTAGCTAATCAGTGTAATATGAACTCGCGCGATCGATCAGTTTTTAGGATTAACAAATAAGGGAACTGTCTATCTGCTTCCCTAAATGGAAGGAATGGATTCCGTATCTGTGATAACACAGACTACTCACTCAATCCAGTACAATGCCAAGATGGGGTAATTCAGACCACAGACTCAGTGTAATCCTTAACCGTCAAGTCAAACCTCATACTGATTCAAGCAGTTGACTGTGATCACCTCAGGATTAAGATATATCCATAAATATGATCATCCATTAATTCAATAAGACTTCTCGATTACGGAATTATATCGTGAACTCTAATCAAATCGGTCCAGCCCTAAATGATATATCTATCATATATAAATGCCCCACTAGGTTCTCTTAACCGAAAGTCCGGATAAGACAATCACACCTATTGTGTTCTGGGCGCATTAATAGCACGTTAAAGGAGAGACCCGATACTCTCGATTAACTTCACTACGGGCTAATTGTATTTTAAGTACATCTTCACTAACTCAATCCTCCTGTGTATATCCCATACACTGAGTTAAGTGATTACATAAACGATATACTTCAGGTTTTTCTGTAGTGTAAATACTATTGTCACATCGGTGAATATGAGAATAATAAATATGAATAATAATATCATTTCATTTATTAAATAAAACAATTACAAAATTGTCTTTCGGGCATCACACCTACATTTACAACTTTTTGTAAATTATTGTATAGTTGAGTTTACTCAAAACGAGGGTATACAAATTTTTGTATATTATTGTATTAGAGTTACTCAAATCAGGGGTATACAACTTTTTGTATATAATTATAGTGGTGTTCACTCAAAATAGAGGTTTACAACTTTTTGTATATAATTATAGTAGAGTTCACTCAAATCAGAGGTTTAAAACTTTTTGTATACAATTGTATAGTAGAGTTTACTGAAAACGGGGGTTTACAACTTTTTATATATTATTGTATTAGAGTATACTAAAAACGGGGGTTTACAACTTTTTGTATATAATTATAGTAGTGTTCCCTCAAAACGGGGGTTTACAACTTTTTGTATATAATTGTATAGTAGAGTTTACTCAAAACGGTGGTTTACAACTTTTTGTATATTATTGTATTAGAGTTCACTCAAAACGGGGGTTTACAACTTTTTGATATAATTATAGTAGAGTTCACTCAAAACGGAGGTTTACAACTTTTTGTAGCTAATTGTATTGTAGAGTTTACTCAAAACGGAGGTTTACAACTTTTTGTATATAATTGTATAGTAGAGTTTACTCAAAAGGGGGGTTTATATCTTTTTGTACAATAAAACGGTGGTTTACAACTTTTTGTATATAATTGTATTGTAGAGTTCACTCAAAATGGCGGTTTACAACATTTTGTATATTATTGTATTAGAGTTCACTCAAAACGGGGGTTTACAACTTTTTGTATATAATTATAGTAGAGTTCTTCCAAAACGGAGGTTTCCAACTTTTTGTATATAATTGTATAGTAGAGTTTACTCAAAACGGGGGTTTACAAGTTTTGTATATAATTGTAGAGTAGAGTTTAGTCAAAACGGGGGTTTACAACTTTTGGTATATTATTGAATTAGAGTTTACTCAAAACGGGGTTAATAACTTTTTGTATATAATTATAGTAGAGTTCTCCCAAAACGGAGGTTTACAACTTTCTGTATATAATTATTTTAGAGTTCACTCAAAACGGAGGCTTACAACTTTTTGTAAATAATTGTATAATAGAGTTTACTCAAAATAGGGGTTTACAACTTTTTGTATATTATTGTATTAGAGTTTACTCAAAACAGGGGTTTACAACTTTATGTAACAATTATATTAGATTTCTCTCAAAACGGAGGTTTACAACTTTTAGTATATAATTGTATTGTGTAGTTTACTCAAAACGGATGTTTACAACTTTTTATATATTATTGTATTAGAGTTCACTCATAATAGGGGTTTACAACTTTTGGTATATAATTATAGTAGAGTTCACTCAAAACGAAGGTATATAATTATAGTACAACTTTTTGTATATATTTATATAGTATAGTTTACTCAAAACGGGGGTTTACAACTTTTTGTATATAATTGTATAGTAGAGTTTACTCAAAACGGGGGTTTACAACTTTTTGTATATTATTGCATTCGAGTTTACTCAAGACGGGGGTTTACAACTTTTTGTGTGTAATTGTATGTAGATTTTACTCAGAACGTGGGTTACAAAATTTTGTAAATAATTGTACAGTAGAGTTACTAAAAACAGGGGTTAACAACTTTTTGTATAAAATTATAGTAGAGTTCACTGAAATCGAAGGTTTACAACTTTTTGTATATAATTGTATAGTAGAGTTCACTCAAAACGGGGGCTTAAAAAGTTGTAAATAAATGTATAGTAGAGTTTACTCAAAATGGGGGTTTACAACTTTTTGTATATTATTGTATTAGAGTTTACTCAATTCGGGGGTTAACAACTTTTTGTATATAATTATAGTAGAGTTCACTCAAAACGGAGGTTCACAACTTTTTGTATATAATTAGAGTAGACTTTACTCAAAACGGGGGTTTACAACTTTTTGTAAATAATTGTTAAGTAGAGTTTACTGAAAACGGGGGTTTACTACTTTTTGTATATTATTGTATTAGAGTTTACCCAAAACGAGTGAACGGGGGTTCACAAGTTTTTGTATATTATTGTATTAGAGTTTACTCAAAATGGGGGTTAAAAAGTTATCATATATAATTATAGTAGAGTTCACTCAAATCGGAGGTTTAAAACTTTTTGTATATAATTTTATAGTCGGGTTTATTCAAAACGGAGGTTTACAACTTTTTGAATTTTATTGTATTAGTGTTTACTCAAAACGGGGTTACAACTTTTTGTATATAATTATAGTTGTGTTCCCTCAAAATGGGGGTTTACAACTTTTTGTATATAATTGTAAAGTAGAGTTTACTCAAAAAGGGAGTTTACAACTTTTTGTATATAATTGTATTGTCGTGTTTACTCAAAACGGGGGTTAACAATTTTTGTGTATAATTATAGTAGAGTTCGCTCAAAACGGAGGTTTACAACTTTTTGTATATAATTGTATAGTAGAGTTTAGTCAAAACAGGGGTTTACAACTTTTTGTAAAATAAAATCAGGGATTACAACTTTTTGTATTTAATTGTATAGTAGAGTTTACTCAAAACGGCGGTTTACAACTTTTTGTATATTATTGTATTACTGTTCACTCAAAACGGGGGTTTATGACTTTTTGTTTATAATTATAGTAGAGATCCCTGAAAACGGAGGTTTAAAACTTTTTGTATATAATTGTATAGTAGAGTTTACTCAAAACGGGGGTTTACAACTTTTTGTATATGAATGTATAGTGGAGTTTACTCAAAACGGGGGTTTACAACTTTTTGAATATAATTGTATAGTAGAGTTTACTCAAAACGGGGGTTTACCACTTTTTGTAAAAAATTGTATTGTAGAGTTCACTCAAAACAGGCGTTTACAACTTTTTGTATATAAACTTATAGTAGAGTTTACTCAAAACGGGGATTTAAAACTTTTTGTATATAATTATAGTAGAGTTTATTCAAAATGGGGGTTTACAACTTTTTGTAAAAAATTGTATATTAGAGTTCATTCAAGACGGGGGTTTACAACTTTTTATATATAATTGTATAGTAGAGTTTACTCAAAACATTGTATATTATTATATTAGAGTTTACTCAAAACGGGGGTTTACAAATTTTTGTATAATTGTATAGTAGAGTTTACTAAAAACGTTGGTTTACAACTTTTTGTATATAATTGTATAGTAGAGTTTACTCAAAATGGGGGTTTACAACTTTTTGTATATTATTTTATTAGAGTTTACTCAAAATGGGGGTTTACAACTTTTTGTATATAATTGTATAGTAGAGTTCACTCAAAACGGGGGTTAACAACTTTATGTGTATAATTATAGCAGAGTTTGCTCAAAATGGGGATTTACAACTTTTTGTATATAATTGTATAATAGAGTTTACTCAAAACGGGGGTTTAAAACTTTTTGTATATAATTGTATATTAGAGTTTACTCAAAACAGGGGTTTACAAATTTTTGTATATAATTGAATAGTAGAGTTTACTCATAACGGGGGTTAACAACTTTTTGTATATAATTAAAGTAGATTTAACTCAAAACGGAGGTTTACAACTTTTTGTATATAATTATAGTAGAGTTTACTCAAAATGGGGGCTTACAACTTTTTGGAAATAATAGTATAGTAGAGTTTACTCAAAACGGGGGTTTACAACTTTTTGTATATTATTGTCTTAGAGTTTACTAAAAACGGGGGTTAACAACTTTTTGTATATAATTATAGTAGAGTTCACTCAAATCGGAGGTTACAACGTTTTGTATATAAATGTATAGTAGAGTTTACTCAAAACGGGGGTTTACAACTTTTTGTATATTATTGTATTAGAGTTTACTCCAAACGTGGATTTACAACTTTTTGTATATATTATAGTTGTGTTCCCTCAAAATGGGGGTTTACAACTTTTTGTATATAATTGTATGGTAGTGTTTACTCAAAAAAATGGTTTACAACTTTTTGTATATAAGTGTATAGTAGAGTTTACTCAAAACGGGGGTATACAACTTTTTGTATATTATTGTATAGTAGAGTTTACTCAAAACGGGGATTTACAACATTTTGTATATAATTGTATAGTAGAGTTTACTCAAAACGGGGGTTTTCAACTTTTTGTACAATAAAACGGGGGTTTACAACTTTTTGTAAATAATTGTATAGTAGAGTTTACTCAAAACGGAGGTTTACAACTTTTTGTATATTACTGTATTAAGGTTCACTCAAAACGGGGGTGTACAACTTTTTGAATATAATTATAGTAGAGTTTACTCAAAACGGAGGTATACAACTTTTTGTATATAATTGAATAGAAGAGTTACTCAAAACGGGGGTTTACAACTTTTTGTATATTATTGTTTTAGAGTTTACTCAAAACGGTGGTAAATAACTTTTTGTATATAATTGTAGTGGAGTTCACTCAAATCGGAGGTTTACAACTTTTTGTATATAATAGTATAGTAGAGTTTACTCAAATGGGGTTTTACAACTTTTTGTATATTATTGTACTAGAGTTTACTCAAAACGGGGGTTTACAACTTTTTGTATATAATTACAGTAGTGTTCCCTCAAAACGGGGGTTTACAACTTTTTATATATAATTGTATTGTAGAGTTTACTCAAAACGTGGGTTTACAACTTTTTGTATATTATTGTGATAGAGTTTACTCAAAACAGGGGTTAACAATTTTTGTATATAATTATAGTAGAGTTCACTCGAAACGGTGGTTTACAACTTTTTGTATATAATTGTATAGTAGAGTTTACTCAAAATGGGGGTGTACAACTTTTTGAATATTATTGTATTAGAGTTCACACAAAACGGGGGTTTACAACTTTTTGTATATAATGATAGTAGAGTTCACTCAAAATGGAGGTTTACAACTTTTTGTATATAATTGTATAGTGTAGTTTACTCAAAATGGGTGTTCACAACTTTTTGTACAATAAAACGGGGGTTTACAACTTTTTGTATATAATTGTATAGTAGAGTTTACTCAAAACGGTGGTTTACAACTTTTTGTATATTATTGTATTAGAGTTCACTCAAAACGGGGGTTTACAACTTTTTGATATAATTATAGTAGAGTTCACTCAAAACGGAGGTTTACAACTTTTTGTAGCTAATTGTATTGTAGAGTTTACTCAAAACGGGGGTTTACAACTTTTTGTATATAATTGTATAGTAGAGTTTACTCAAAACGGGGGTTTACAACTTTTTGTATATTATTGTATTAGAGTTTACTAAAAACTGGGGTTTACAACTTTTTGTATGTAATTATATTGTAGAGTTTACTCAAAACGGGGGTGTACAACATTTTGTAAATAATTGTATAGTAGAGTTTACTCAAAACGGGGGTTTACAACTTTTTGTATATTATTGTATAAGAGTTTATTCAAAATTGGGTTTTACAACTTTTTGTATATAATTATAGTAGAGTTCACTAAAATCAGAGGTTTACAACTTATTGTATATAATTGTATAGTAGAGTTCACACAAAACAGGGGATTACAACTTTTTGTAAATAATTGTATAGTAGAGTTTACTCAAAACGGGGGTTTACAACTTTTTGTATATTATTGTATTAGAGTTTACTCAAATCGGGTGTTTACAACTTTTCTATATAATTATAGTAGAGTTCACTCAAAATAGAGGTTTACAACTTTTTGTATATAATTATAGTAGAGTTTACTCAAAATGGGGGTTTACAACTTTTTGTAAATAATTGAATAGTAGAGTTTACTGAAAACGGGGGTTTACAACTTTTTGTATATTATTTTATTAGAGTTTACACAAAACTGTGGTTTACAACTTTTTGTATATAATTGTATAGTAGAGTTTACTCAAAATGAGGGTTTACAACTTTTTATATATAATTGTATAGTAGAGTTTACTCATAACGGGGGTTTACAACTTTTTGTATATAATTATAGTGGATTTCACTCAAAACGGAGGTTTACAACTTTTTGTATACAATTATAGTACAGTTTACTCAAAACGGGGGCTTACAACTTTCTGGAAATAATTTTATAGTAGAGTTTACTCAAAACGGGGGTTTACAACTTTTTGTAAATAATTGTATAGTAGAGTTTACTGAAAACGGGGGTTTACAACTTTTTGTATATTATTTTATTAGAGTTTACACAAAAATGGGGTTTACAACTTTTTGTAAATAATTGTATAGTAGAGTTTACGCAAAACGGGGGTTTACAACTTTTTGTATATAATTGAATAGTAGAGTTTACTCATAACAGAGGTTAACAACTTTTTGTATATAATTATAGTAGATTTCACTCAAAACGGCGGTTTACAACTTTTGGTATATAATTATAGTAGAGTTTACTCAAAACGGAGGCTTACAACTTTTTGGAAATAATTGTATAGTAGAGTTTACTCAAAACGGGGGTTTACAACTTTTTGTATATTATTGTAACAGAGTTTACTCAAAATAGGGGTTTACAACTTTTTGTATATAATTATTGTAGAGTTCACTGAAATCGGAGGTTTAAAACTTTTTGTATATAATTGTATAGTAGAGTTCACTCAAAACGGGGGCTTACAAATTTTTGTAAATAATTGTATAGAAGAGTTTACTCAAAATGAGGGTTTACAACTTTTTGTATATTATTGTATTAGATTTTACTCAAATCGTGGGTTTACAACTTTTTGTATATAATTATAGTATAGTTACTCACAACGGGGGTTTACACATTTTTGAAAATAATTGTATAGTAGAGTTTACTGAAAACGGAGGGTTACAACTTTTTGTATATTATTTTATTAGAGTTTACCCAAACCGGGGGTTTACAACTTTTGGTATATTATTGTATAGTAGAGTTTACTCAAAATGGGGGTATACAACTTTTTGTATATTTTTTTTAGAGTTTACTCAAAATGGGGGTGCACAACTTTTTGTATATAATGATAGTAGAGTTCACTCAAAACGGAGGTTTACAACTTTTTGTATATATTTGTATAGTAGAGTTTACTCAAAACAGGGGTTTAAAACTTTTTGTATATAAATGTATAGTAAAGTTTACTCAAAACGGGGGTTTACAACTTTTTGTATATTATTGTATTAGAGTTTACTCAAAACGGGGTTTACAAATTTTTGTATGTAATTGTAGTGTAGAGTTTACTGAAAACGGGGGTTTACAACATTTTGTAAATAATTATATAGTAGAGTTTACTCAAAACGGGGGTTTACAACTTTTTGTATATTATTGTATCAGAGTTTACTCAAAATGGGGGTTAACAACTTTTTGTATAAAATTATAGTTGAGTTCACATAAATCGGAGGTTTACAACTTTTTGTATATAATTGTATAGTAGAGTTCACTCAAAACGGGGGATTACAAAGTTGTAAATAATTGTATAGTAGAGTTTACTCAAAATGGGGGTTTACAACTTTTTGTATATTATTGTATGAGAGTTTACTCAAAATGGGGGTTTACAACTTTTTGTATATAATTATAGTAGAGTTCACTGAAATCAGAGGTATACCACTTTTTGTATATAATTGTATAGTAGAGTTCACTCAAAACGGGGGCTTACAACTTTTTGTAAATAATTGTATAATGGAGTTTACTCAAAATGGGGTTTTACAACTTTTTGTATATTATTATATTAGAGTTTACTCAAATGGGTGGTTTACAATTTTTTGTATATAATTATAGTAAAGTTCACTCAAAACAGAGGTTTACAACTTTTTGTATATAATTATAGTAGAGTTTACTCAAAACGGGGGTTTACAACTTTTTGTAATTAATTGTATAGTAGAGTTTACTGAAAACGGGGGTTTACAACTTCTTGTATATTATTTTATTAGAGTTTATTCAAAGCGGGGGTTTACAACTTTTTGTATATAATTGTATAGTAGAGTTTACTCAAAACGGGGGTTTACTACTTTTTGTATATATTTGTATAGTAGAGTTTACTCAAAATGGGGGTTTACAACTTTTTGTATATAATTGAATAGTAGAGTTTACTCATAAAGGGGGTTAACAACTTTTAGTATATAATTATAGTAGATTTCACTCAAAACGGAGGTTTACAAGTTCTATGTATAATTATAGTAGAGTTTACTCAAAACGGGGGCTTAAACTTTTTGGAAATAATTGTATTGTATAGTTTACTCAATACGGGGTTTTAAAACTTTTTGTATATTATTGTTTCAGAGTTAACTCAAAATGGGGGATTACAACTTTTTGTATATAATTATAGTAGTGTTCCCTCAAAATGAGGGCTTACAACTTTTTGAATATAATTGTATAGTAGAGTTTACTCAAAACAGGGGTTTACAACTTTTTGTATATTATTGTATTAGTGTTTACTCAAAATTGGGGTTAACAATTTTTTATATAATTATAGTAGAGTTCACTTGAAACGAGGTTTACAACTTTTTGTATATAATTGTATAGAAGAGTTTACTCAAAACGGGGGTGTATAACTTTTTGTATATTATTGTATTAGAGTTTACACAAAACGGGGGTCTACAAGTTTTTGTATATAATGATAGTAGAGTTCACTCAAAACGGAGGTTTAGAACTTTTTGTATATAATTGTATAGTGTAGTTTACTCAAAACGGGTGTTTACAACTTTTTGTATAATAAAACGAGGGTTTACAACTTTTTGTATATAATTGTATAGTAGAGTTTACTCAAAACGGTGGTTTACAACTTTTTGTATATTATTGTATTAGAGTTCACTCAAAACGGGGGTTTACAACTTTTTGTATACAGTTATAGTAGAGTTCACTCAAAACGGAGGTTTACAACTTTTTGTAGCTAATTGTATAGTAGAGTTTGAAGGATGTAGGATCTTAGATCTAAACGAGTTAGACCTACGCGCAGCGGATGGATCACGACTTATACATCACAATACATAATTAATGAACTTAAACTACTACAAGGGGGTTAAGTTTATCTTACCAACAGTAGGAAGAAAAGCTTTAATCTTAGGATGAGAAGCCTTGATCTTCCAATGTGTTCTCCAAACGGTGGTTGGTGGACACCGATTCTTGGAATTGGAACCTCCTTGATATGTAACCGAGAAAAACCCTAAGTTTTTCTCCAACCGGGTGGAGCTAAGGATCGAACTCCTTAGCCTTTTTTCTCTATGAATTTCGTGGCCTTCTCTTCACCTAGGGCTCGGGGAGAACTCTCTTTTTATAGGCAAAATCCAAGAGAGAAAACCTATACCCAATCGGTTTAACAAAATAAAAGAGATAATTCTAATTATTATTATCCAATAAAATAAGAGATAATTATAATCTTATAATAAGAAAATATAATTATCCTTATAGTTAAGAGATAAATAATAAATAAATTATTTTCTTTTATTTATCCAATTAATTATTTAACAAATAAATAACTAATTACACAATATGTCATTATCCAAGAAAACTAATTTCTTGGAAAATCCAAGACATATTGGCGCCACACTAAGCCCACCAGGCCCACAGAAAATGTATTTTCTGTGTATTATATTATTTAGCCCAACTAAATAATATTCATGCATATCAATTAATTAGCCCAGCCAATTAATTATCACTGAGGCCCAAATAACAAGAATATCATTCCGAATTATAGAAGCCACATCGGGGACCATGGACCTATAACCAGTAGCTCCAATAATTAATTATTCATTGAACAGAATAAGTACATTAATTATTAATTCCGGTATTACGCCACCATAAACCCGAAACTGAACTCTACCGATTATAGATGTATACTTATACTCAACCCATAGAGTGAATAAGCGTCCATTGATATAATCACTACATACGGATTAACCCTCCATAGACTGTCCATTCTGAGTGGGAAGTCTCCGTGAACCCAACTCAGAATATCTTATCCTTATTTACCATTAACCCCCTGATGATCAATTAGTACACATATCTGACTAGTAGCTAATTAGTCAAATGTAAACTCTCGGGATCGATCACTTTCTCAGGGCTAACAAATTAGAGGACTGTCACTCTAATTCCCACAGCAAGGAATGGATTCCATGTCTGTGAAAATCAGAACTACTCACTCATCAGGAGATAGTGCCAACGAGAAGTGGCATGGAACACATATTTAAGTGAACCGTAACTAACACATCAAACACTACCCCGAGACAAGAAGCACCATGTGATCACCTCAGGATTAAGGTTGATCCATATATGATCATCTAATGATTTAATAAGATTCCTCGATTACGGAATTATATCGAGAAATCCAGATTAAATCGGTCCAGTCCTATATGAATGCCATCATATATAAATGCCCCACGTAGGTACCCTTTACCGACAGTCCGGATAAGACTATCACACCCTAAGGTGTTCTGGGCGCATTATTGGTGTTTTAATCAAGAGACCCTAAACTCTGATTAAGTTCACCATGGACTAACAATTTAAGTATATCACCACTAACTCAATCCTCACGTGTAATCCATACACTGAGTTAAACGATTACATACTGATATACTTAGGGTTTGCAGCAGTGTATTACTTACAAGCACAAAGCAAGTAATAAGGTGAGATAAATTCTGTCATCCATTATCAAAAACAATTACACAAATTGTCTTTCGGGCACTACACCTAACAGAGTTTACTCAAAACGGGGGTTTACAACTTTTTGTATATAAATGTATAGTAGAGTTTACTCAAAACAGGGGTTTACAACTTTTTGTATATTACTGTATTAGAGTTTACTCAAAACTGGGGTTTACAACTTTTTATATGTAATTGTTTTGTAGAGTTTACTCAAAACGGATGTTTGCAACATTTTGTAAATAATTGTATAGTAAAGTTTACTCAAAACGGGGGTTTACAAATTTTTGTATATTATTGTATCAGAGTTTACTCAAAATGGGGGTTTACAACTTTTTGTATATAATTATGGTAGAGTTCATAGAAATCGGAGGTTTACAACTTTTTGTATATAATTGTATAATAGAGTTCTCTCAAAACAGGGGCTTACAGCTTTTTGTATATAATTGTATAGTAGAGTTTACCCTAAATGGGAGTTTACAACTTTTTTTATATTATTGTATTATAGTTTACTCAAAACGGGGGTTTACAACTTTTTGTATATAATTATAGTGGTGTTCCCTCAAAACGGGGGTTTACAACTTTTTGTATATAATTGTATAGTAGAGTTTACTCAAAACGGGGGTTTACAACTTTTTGTGTATTATTGTATGAGAGTTTACTCAAAACAGGGGTTAACTATTTTTGTATATAATTATAGTAGAGTTCACTCGAAACGGAGGTTTACAACTTTTTGTATATAATTGTATAATAGAGTTTACTCAAAATGGGGGTTACAAGTTTTTGTATATTATTGTATTAGAGTTTACTCAAAACGGGGATTAACAACTTTTTGTATATAATTATAGTAGATTTCACTCAAAACAGAGGTTTACAACTTTTTGTATATAATTAAAGTAGAGTTTACTCAAAACGGGGACTTACAACTTTTTGTAAATAATTGCATAGTAGAGTTTACTCAAAAATGGGGGTTTACAACTTTTTGTATATAATTGTATTAGAGTTACTCAAAACGAGGGAACGGGGGTTTACAACTTTTGTATATTATTGTATTAGAGTTTACTCAAAACGGTGGTTGACAGCTTTTTGTATATAATTATAGTAGAGTTCACTCAAATCGAAGGTTTAAAACTTTTTGTATATAATCATATAGTAGAGTTTACTCATAACGGGGGTTAACAACTTTTTGTATATAATTATAGTAGATTTCACTCATAACGGAGGTTTACAACTTTTTGTATATAATTATAGTAGAGTTTACTCAAAACGGGGGTTTACAACTTTCTAGAAATAATTGTATAGTAGAGTTTACTCAAAACGGGGGTTTACAACTTTTTGTAAATAATTGTATAGTAGAGTTTACTGAAAACGGGGGTTTACAAATTTTTGTATATTATTTTATTAGAGTTTACACAAAACTGGGGTTTACAACTTTTTGAAAATAATTGTATAGTAGAGTTTACTCAAAACGGGGGTTTACAACTTTTTGTATATAATTGAATAGTAGAGTTTACTCATAACGGGGGTTAACAACTTTTTGTATATAATTATAGTAGATTTCACTCAAAACAGAGGTTTAAAACTTTTTGTATATAATTATAGTAGAGTTTACTCAAAACGGGGGATTACAACTTTCTAGAAATAATTGTATAATAGAGTTTACTCAAAACGGGGGTTTACAACTTTTTGTGAATAATTGTATAGTAGAGTTTACTGAAAACGGGGGTTTACAACTTTTTGTATATTATTTTATTAGAGTTTACACAAAACTAGGGTTTACTACTTTTTGAAAATACTTGTATAGTAGAGTTTACTCAAAACGGGGGTTTACAATTTTTTGTATATAATTGAATAGTAGAGTTTACTCATAACGGGGGTTAACAACTTTTTGTATATAATTATAGTAGATTTCACTCAAAACGGAGGTTTACAACTTTTTGTATATAATTATTGTAGAGTTTACTCAAAACGGAGGCTTACAACTTTTTGGAAATAATTGTATAGTATAGTTTACTCAAAACGGGGGTTTACAACTTTTTGTATATTATTATAACAGAGTTTACTCAAAATGGAGGTTTACAACTTTTTGTATATAATTATTGTAGAGTTCACTGAAATCGGAGGTTTAAAACTTTTTGTATATAATTGTATAGTAGAGTTCACTCAAAACGGGGGCTTACAACTTTTTGTAAATAATTGTATAGTAGAGTTTACTCAAAACGGGGGTTTACAACTTTTTGTATATTATTGTGTTAGAGTTTACTCAAATCGGGGGTTTACAACTTTTTGTATATAATTATAGTAGAGTTCACTCAAAACAGAGGTTTACAACTTTTTGTATAGAATTATAGTATAGTTTACTCAAAACGGGGGTTTACACATTTTTGAATATAATTGTATAGTAGAGTTTACTGAAAACGGAGGGTTACAACTTTTTGTTGGAATAGTGTCCTAAACCCAATCGGGTTGGACCGGATCCGACCGGGTCGGATCATTTCTACTATTTCTTTATGTTTATACATATATTAAATGGCTTTTATGTTGTCATATATCTGTTCTTTTAAAGAACCAATTATGAATTGTTATATGATAACGTCCTTAGTATTAAACTGTGATAGAGAAACCATGATAGGCGATTATGGTTGATGAGATCTCTAATCACTTTAATAAGTTTGATACTTAAATGTCTCTAGGCAGATGTACTATTAAACAGGGCATTGATAGTATAAACAGACTAGCACGTATTAGATGTCTTTCGTCTTTAGGGCAGGGATAGATCTCGTCTATCGAAGTGTAGAGACACTTGGACTGTACGTGGACGTGTATTAGAGAATGCGTACGTTAGACTGACCCACTTACATTAAGTGTCACACTATGTGGCGGTTGTGTAATTATCCTTTGACCGGAGTCTTCATGGCATCACGGTGTGGATTGTCATGCTTTGACACTATTGAGGTTTCTCCTAGCCACGGGGCGATCATGCGGTAGTGATTGGGTATGATATTGAAGCACGCGGAGTATACATGATTGGTCGTCCGGGAATCGCGTATCCTATGATTGGGATCGAATATCCGAAATGGCCTTCTTATAAGGAATGTCTAACTCTCGTGAATCTTTGCAAAGTGGGAGTAAACGAGTTATTCCGAGAGAGCATGATATCCAGATTATAAGATACGGTCGTTGATGTTTTGACACTCGACTAACGATCGTATGGATATTATTACAGCGATAGGATTGTAAGTTACACGGTAACTGCTTCACATGAAAGGTAGTAGTCATTGCATTTGACTCTTCCGATGATTGGGGGTCACGGTGTGTTTCTAGACGCTATCCCGTGATCGTTAGGCATGAAGGGCATTTTCGTAATTTGCACTTTGTGTCTACGGCCAACATATTCGGAAGCCTATCGGGTCACACACATATGAACATCCAGCCGGATTAAAATGTGGTTATAGTTGATAACCAAATAAGGAAAGTTTATCTCGAGACTTTAAAGGTTATAGTGGTAAATTAATATTGTGGTATTTATTTATTATGAATAAATTAAATACAAGATGTTAATAATATTATATTAATTAAAGAATATTCCGGATGCCAATTTATTGGCTAAGGTGGCGCAATTTGTATGTGTATAAGATACACTTGGATTGTGCAATTTAATTAATAGTATTACCAAATATTAATATAAGATATTAATATATATATATAATATATATCAAAGGTGTGTGTGCTGTGCATTGGGTGATGCATGTGCACATATTTGTGGAATATATATTAATAGATTTATTTGTGTAATATATATGTGATATATACACATGTGTAAATTGATTTATGGTAATATAATAAAAGATAGTCAATATTAGATATTGACAATATCTTGGAATATTCAATATAAGATATTGACAATATCCTAGATTTATTTAATATGAGATATTATAATAAATGAGATAAATCAATCAATTGTATTTTCCTTATTTTATTGGAGAAAGGTTTTCTTCCTTTCTACTCTTCTTTGGGCGCCACTTTCCCTATAAAAAGGAAGTGGGTGTCAAGATCTTTTGTACATCACAATTCCAAGAACTAATAGTTCTTGTGTAAAATAAAGAGCATCCTATAGAGAGTTGGAGAGAGGGGAAAAAGGCCGGTCTAGCAACCGGAGTTTTCCAATAGCAATCCATGATGGGATTCCGGAGGCCTGTTCGTGTGGACTAGCGGTAGAGGCCGAACACTTGGGCGGCTCTATGCAGAACTACTCTCCTTAGACGGTCAAAGCGTCGATCTTTTAGATCAACCAAGGTAACCACCGTCTACTATCTATTTGTTTATTGCTTAAACGAAGTCGATCTTGGGTAAAAGGAAATCAAAATTTTAAATTCTGCTGCGTTCCCGCGTAGATTTCCTAACAGTGGTATCGGAGAAAGCTTGAGCTTAAGCAATAAGCATGTTATTTTGCGTAGTTAATTTTATCGTTTTAAATCACGTGATTAAAAGATGAAAGATTTTTAATTCGCAAAATTGATACACGAAAAAAAAAAAAAAGGGCGGAAAAGGTGGCGCTCGGCCGATCGGCGGCGGCACCACCACCGTGTGATCGCCGGCGGCGGCGGCGGCCTCCAGGCTGCCGGCGGCTGCTGGCGTGATGCGGTGGCCCCAGTTTTGTTTTGTGTATTTTGTGATTTAATATGGTTCATAGTTGTGATTATTAATTTCCCTTTGTTTAGTTGTGTCATGTGGCTAACCAATGGTTCAAATAGTTTGGGTCATTGGGATGCCACATGGCATTAAAATAATATTGGCCTTTCCAAAATTTGTTTGGAATAGGCCTAGGCCCTTTCCAAATATTTGATTTGGGAAAAGGCCTAGGCCTAGGCCACTTCCAAAATTTTGATTTTGGAAAGTGGCCAGGCCTAAACCAAAATTATTTGGCCTTTCCAAATATTTGATTTGGAATAGCCTAGGCCCTTTCCAAATATTTGATTTGTAAAAGGCCTAGGCCTAGGCCACTTCCAAAATTTTGATTTTGGAAAGTGGCCAGGCCTAAGCCAAATTTGGTTTAGAAACCAAAGGCATCCCTTTGATTACGAATCAAAAGGAAAGAAACAAAAGAGAAATAATTTTAATTTTGATTTATTTTGGAATAGTTCTAATTAATTAAAATTAAAATTAAAATCGGTTTAAAATTAATCGTTAATTTTATTTCGATTAAAATCATTTAATTAATTAAATGTTAATTAGTTAATTGATTGGATAAAATTATTTAATAGATTAAATGTTAATTGATTAATTAAGACGCAAGTAGTTAATTTTAATTTTATCTTTTTCATAAGATTTTATTGTATGGATTAGATATAGTAGATATAATATGATTATATGGACCCCGATTGATCATGGACTCGACCGATAGGATAGATGTGAATGATTTAATTTTTCTGTTGGTTTAAAAATTGTCCTAGGCCGTTATGAAGAACGTGACCTAGTTTATTTTCTGCATTTGTCCCATTCCCATTAGCTCCCCCCCGTGTGCGGCGGGTGTATTTATTTTATTAGATAGAATTAAATGTAACAAGAATGGAGCAGAAGATGAAGACCAAAGAAAGACGAAAATAAAGATCCCATTGGAAGAATGGAGCATTAAAGATCCTATTGGCGGTTGCAGCTACACTTAGATTGTGACCCGCGGTTTCGTCAGTTTGTATTCGAAACCGCACCTAGGAAAAGTCCATGATCATACCGGTTACTTTACGCATTTATTTATTTTGTGCTTGTATTTATTTTATATGATACGATAGATGCATGACTAGGCACGATCTAGATAAATGTGTAGGATGTATGTCTATAGAGATAGATATATTTGATGAGACCATAATTAAAATTAATTAAGTGAATTAATTTACGTAAATACTTCCACAACAAAAATCAAGTCGAAAAATTGTCTCCCAATATTATAGCGACGGTGAAGAGCCTTTGTTCGGATCCAACTAATTGGCCCTCGTCGGGAGTTGACCTACCACGGGTATATCGTCGTTATTGAGATATGATCGTATGAGATCTCGTGAATATTGGGTTATGACTTGACTAGAGTATTGCGGTGATTGGCCCTCGTCAGGACCGTTTTATTCTAGAGGCAAGGGGTTGACTACCACATAAAGATGTGAATTGTGAAAGAGTTGACTAGTCAACCACCAAGAGTCACATAAATATGTGATTGGTAAGAGTTACATACCTTTCGAATTATTCCGGTTGATCGGCCCTCGTCGGGAATCGGGGTAACCAGATGGGATCTTGGCCACTAAAGAATTTTTGAAAGATTCTTGAAAGTCAATTGGGAGTAGTTGACTAGTGGGAGCAAAATCATAAATCAAAAGACCATTTTTGATTTTGCGTGTATAAACAACAACACTCTTTTATTTTCATTTTTATGTTGTAGTTTTAGCAAACTTTATATTTATGTTTTATTCTCGATTAGTAAAACCAAATTATGACTGTTAATTTTGAGAAACGTTCTCAAATATGGTTGAGTAATTTTAATCCTTTTAAAATAAGCAATGGCATGAGCAATCCCGTTATAGTAGTTAGAGACAAGGAGATTACATAATTGATGCAGTGCTTCGAGACTTTAATTATTAATGAAAGCGGAAGCTCATGATATGATTAAATCATTTGAAATAAGTTTCAACGAATTAGTCATATATTGGATACGATCCAAGATGATCATTCAGTCATACGATGACAATTAATTCAAACGTTGGATAAGAATGATCACATCGAATTTTGGAAAGGTTGTTTTCAAAATTGTAAGATTTAAGTATCGACTTAATTCTATCATTGCTTAAAGATTAATTAAATAGTCAATGTTTTGAATACGATTCAAAAGGTTAAATAAACTATTTAATAAACTTTAGATTTACTTTATGAAAGGAAATTGAAAACATAGCTCTTGTGATCTTTCTTAAGTCTTATGAAGACTACAATAAGAAACATTTCTCAAGTGCTTAAAGGATTAAAAAGGGAAAAGTTAGGGCATGTGCTTAAATAGAGAACTTATTGAAGTTTCTGTTCTAGGCAAGTAAGTTGAGATAAATCTATCTAAGTTCAAGTCAAATCTTAGATATATGATATCTTGCGAGTATGATTAAATTAGAAAGATTAAATACAGATATGGAAGGTGAAGCAAACGTTGTGACACTTTCTGGATCTAGTAAACTGATAAGGGAACTAAATAAATGTTATTATGTTCCGGTTCTTATGAAGGACACAAGTTCAGTTATTTGTTAGGATTTAGTAGACACATCCAATTGTAAAGAATAAATGTTATTCCGATAAAGTTGGAAGGTCACTGAATCTAACATACTAGATTGATGTCACTATATAGTTGATATATGTGATGAGATCTCAACTAAATATTTGTATGGTTATTATCCTTGATTTGTGGTTACTCTAGACATAGTCTCTCTGGAAGGGAAGCGTGTAATTAAACGTCATTCTGATGATGTTGAACCATATGATTATGAATCATGTGGGTTATACGTATCTTATCCAAAGAGGACTAAAATACCCTTTTATGAAAAGGTTATAAAATCTAGAAAAATTGTCTAAAGCTTAAACATACCGATGTTTGTTGGCTTATGACAATTAATGCTACAAATAATTGTTTGTTAATCTCTATGACTATTTTTAGAAATAGTTGAATGTACTTATTGAAGTACGACAATTCGGAAAGCCCGAAAAGTTCGAGCTAGTACGAATATGAGATTGACGAGCTACTTAGGAATTAATCTTCAATTGGATTGAAGTAATTAATACCTGAAGAGTGTTTCAGAAGTCGTCTGAAAAGAATAAGATTCTCCCTTGAAGGATACCATCTTTGGGATACGCAAACTAGATTGTGTTCCCAAAATGGAAATAACACTTTATATGATAAAGGTGCGACACAAGCCATGCGATGTATCCCTTGCCCGTTTCGGGATAGTGCCCTTATACTTAACCTAGTTCCAAAGAATAAAGGTTGAATAAATTCCATACTAGATATGGAAGATGATAATGTCGAATCTATCTTAACCGATGATTTGAAGTTGTCATAGGCTGAGTCAGAAAGGCTTGGAGCCTGGTACGACATATGCAACTTTGTGGAATGTCTTGGCTAGTACGCTGGATATTATTTACTTGTCCGCGGAGCAAAATGTTTGTCTCCAAACATGCTGTCTTCTGGAGGAAGTGTTTCTTCCAAAAGAAACATTGGGAGTGAATCAGATCTCAAAACAGTTTGAGATCCACAAAGATATATTCAACCAGAGGAACGTGAGCAGACGCCACATAGCGATGAGGTGTAGATCACCGCTCAATGCACACAAAAGTTCTGCAAGTCTGTGGATAACCTCAAGCCCAAAAGGGCTGCCGGTATGTTCATCTTGAAGAATGAACATCTCACGACTTATGAAAGAATGTTTGAAAGGCAAGATTGAGAGATATGGCTAGGAGCCATAATATCTGAATTAGATTCCATCAGTGACAACCAGGTTATGAACCTAGTCTGTCTTACCTAGAGGAATGTCCCTGTAAGGCTGAGCCCAGTTCTATTCAGATAATGCTTGTTATAACTTCGTATCATGACTATATGATAGTGTTGAAGACGTTGGGCATATAGCTCGATGTTCATAGACGTTAACATGATATGTAAGCTCATGAGATCCATTTATGGACTCAAACAAGTTTCTCTAGACATTTCTTTGTTTGATAATCAAAGGATTTTGATTTAGTCTAAAGAAGGATATGTCCAATGTGCAAGATGGATAGTGGGAGTGTGTTACGATTTTTGAGTAAGGTATTGGATATCTCTCTCAAGAATTAATACCCCATGTCACAGTCAATTAATGTTTGGTAGTTCAAGGTCTTTATGAAAGCACTTGGATTAGCAGTTCTTATTTTAGAAATAAGAATCTATAGTGATAGATTTAACTGCTATTAGATTATTGTTTACCTATATAGATGTGATGCTAAAAGAAGTTTAGCATAGATCGCAAGATCTATCTGTGTTAGAACGTTGGTCCTAAAGATAAGGTGAAAGATGATGTTTATGGAAGGTTTCCTTCGCTCTGCGATAGGAACCATCATAAAGGAAATGCCGGATGTTCATAGTTCATGAAGAGTCATGAGCAAGTATGAAAGTAAATCTGGTAAATGTCGAGAATATCCTTAAATAAGTTAAGAAAGAATTCCTGGTTTATCGAAACTTGGAGTTAGATAAATATAGTTAAACAGATGTATATCCCGAGTCTTATGAAGGCGAGTGGGAGCTACGGTCTGGGTTTGCAATCACTTTGAATAAGTGATACAGTGAGCTGGAAATGTTCTAGCCTATGGGTCATCAGAACTCTACAACTTAGCCAAAACACAGTAGTGCCTTGGAGGCACAACGTGAGCAGTACATGGATCTAGAAGGTTCATTCCTGAACCTTGTACGGTTCTTCCACCTTTTCTATATAGCTGATTTAGTAAGTGGATTCATTGCTTGAAGCAAGGACCAGGGTCTCGTCAGAGATTTGTGTGTGTGTTGAGGCGGTTCCTTTTGACTTGGTCATTTGGAACGTGATATGAAGATATTTCGAGTCCCCACGGATAGCGATCCGTATATGGCTAAGGTTGGTTGCGAGTATTGCATGAGATTCTTGTGTTTCAACTAGGTCTTGTGTGCGAGTGATTGGTTTTAGGCCAAGTGGGAGATTGTTGAAATAGTGTCCTAAACCCAATCGGGTTGGACCGGATCCGACCGGGTCGGATCATTTCTACTATTTCTTTATGTTTATACATATATTAAATGGCTTTTATGTTGTCATATATATGTTCTTTTAAAGAACCAATTATGAATTGTTATATGATAACGTCCTTAGTATTTTAAACCGTGATAGAGAAACCATGATAGGCGATTATGGTTGATGAGATCTTTAATCACTTTAATAAGTTTGATACTTAAATGTCTCTAGGCTGATGTACTATTAAACAGGGCATTGATAGTATAAACAGACTAGCACGTATTGGATGTCTTTCGTCTTTAAGGGCGGTGATAGATCTCGTCTATCGAAGTGTAGAGACACTTGGACTGTACGTGGACGTGTATTAGAGAATGCGTATGTTAGACTGACCCACTTACACGGATAAGTGTCACACTATGTGGCGGTTGTGTAATTATCCTTTTGACCGGAGTCTTCATGGCATCACGGTGTGGATTGTCATGCTTTGACACTATTGAGGTTTCCCCTAGCCACAGGGCGATCATGCGGTAGTGATTGGGTATGATACAGAAGCATGCGGAGTATACATGATTGGTCGTCCAGGAATCGCGTATCCTATGATTGGGATCGAATATCCGAAATGGCCTTCTTATAAGGAATGTCTACTCGTGAATCTTTGCAAAGTGGGAGTAAACGAGTTACTTCGAGAGAGCATGATATCCAGATTATAAGATACGGTCGTTGATGTTTTGACACTCGACTAACGACCGTATGGATATTATTACAGCGATAGGATTGTAAGTTACACGGTAACTGTTTCACATGAAAGGTAGTAGTCATTGCATTTGACTCTTCCGATGATTGGGGGTCACGGTGTGTTGCTAGACGCTATCCCGTGATCGTTAGGCATGAAGGGCATTTTCGTAATTTGCACTTTGTGTCTACGGCCAACATATTCGGAAGCCTATCGGGTCACACACATATGAACATCTAGCCGGATTAAAATGTGGTTATAGTTGATAACCAAATAAGGAAAGTTTATCTCGAGACTTTAAAGGTTATAGTGGTAAATTAATATTGTGGTATTTATTTATTATGAATAAATTAAATACAAGATGTTAATAATATTATATTAATTAAAGAATATTCCGGATGCCAATTTATTGGCTAAGGTGGCGCAATTTGTGTGTGTATAAGATACACTTGGATTGTGCAATTTAATTAATAGTATTACCAAATATTAATATAAGATATTAATATATATATATATATATATCCAACTTGTGTGCGTGTGTGCATGTTGGTGATGCATGCGCATATTTGTGGAATATATATTAATAGATTTATTTGTGTAATATATATGTGATATATACACATGTGTAAATTGATTTATGGTAATATAATAAAAGATAGTCAATATTAGATATTGACAATATCTTGGAATATTCAATATAAGATATTGACAATATCCTAGATTTATTTAATATGAGATATTATAATAAATGAGATAAATCAATCAATTGTATTTTCCTTATTTTATTGGAGAAAGGTTTTCTTCCTTTCTACTCTTCTTTGGGGCGCCACTTTCCCTATAAAAAGGAAGTGGGTGTCAAGCTCTTTGGTACATCACAATTCCAAGAACTAATAGTTCTTGTGTAAAATAGAGAGCATCCTATAGAGAGTTGGAGAGAGGGGAAAAGGGCCGGTCTAGCAACCGGAGTTTTCCAATAGCAATCCATGATGGGATTCCGGCGGGCTGTTCGTGTGGACTAGCGGTAGAGGCCGAACACTTGGGCGGCTCTGCAGAACTACTCTCCTTAGACGGTCAAAGCGTCGATCTTTTAGATCAACCAAGGTAACCACCGTCTACTATCTATTTGTTTATTGCTTAAACGAAGTCGATCTTGGGTAAAAGGAAATCAAAAATTTAAATTCCGCTGCGTTCCCGCATAGATTTCCTAACACTTTTTGTATATTATTTTATTAGAGTTTACTCAAACCGGGGGTTTACAACTTTTGGTATATAATTGTATAGTAGAGTTTACTCAAAATGGAGGTGTACAAATTTTTGTATATAATGATAGTAGAGTTCACTCAAAACGGAGGTTTACAACTTTTTGTATATATTTGTATTGTAGAGTTTACTCAAAACGGGGGTTTAAAACCTTTTGTATATAATTTACAACTTTTTGTATATTATTGTATTAGAGTTTACTCAAAAAGGGGTTTACAAATTTTTGTATGTAATTGTAGTGTAGAGTTTACTCAAAACGGGGGATTACAACATTTTGTAAATAATTGTATAGTAGAGTTTACTAAAAATGGGGGTTTACAACTTTTTGTATATTATTGTATCAGAGTTTACCCAAAATGGGGGTTAACAACTTTTTGTATAAAATTATAGTAGAGTTCACAGAAATCGGAGGTTTACAACTTTTTGTTTATAATTGTATAGTAGAGTTCACTCAAAACGGGGGATTACAAAGTTGTAAATAATTGTATAGTAGAGTTTACTCAAAACGGGGGTTTACAACTTTTTGTATATTATTGTATGAGAGTTTACTCAAAATAGGGGTTTTCAACTTTTTGTATATAATTATAGTAGAGTTCACTGAAATCAGAGGTATACAACTTTTTGTATATAATTGTATAGTAGAGTTCACTCAAAACGGGGGCTTACAACTTTTTGTAAATAATTGTATAGTAGAGTTTACTCAAAATGGGGTTTTACAACTTTTTGTATATTATTGTATTAGAGTTTACTCAAATGGGGGGTTTACAACTTTTTGTATATAATTATAGTAGAGTTCACTCAAAACAGAGGTTTACAACTTTTTGTATATAATTATAGTAGAGTTTACTCAAAACGGGTGTTTACAACTTTTTGTAATTAATTGTATAGTAGAGTTTACTGAAAAAGGGGGGTTTACAACTTCTTGTATATTATTTTATTAGAGTTTACTCAAACCGGGGGTTTACAACTTTTTTTATATAATTGTATAGTAGAGTTTACTCAAAACGGGGGTTTACAACTTTTTGTATATATTTGTATTGTAGAGTTTACTCAAAATGGGGGTTTACAACTTTTTGTATATAAATGAATAGTAGAGTTTACTCATAAAGTGGGTTAACAACTTTTTGTATATAATTATAGTAGATTTCACTCAATACGGAGGTTTACAAGTTTTATGTATAATTATAGTAGAGTTTACTCAAAACGGGGGTTTACAACTTTTTGGAAATAATTGTATAGTTGAGTTTACTCAAAACGGGGGTTTACAACTTTTTGTATATTATTGTATCAGAGTTAACTCAAAATGGGGGTTTACAACTTTTTGTATATAATTATAGTAGAGTTCACTCAAAACAGAGGTTTACAACTTTTTGTATATAATTATAGTATAGTTTACTCAAAACGGGGGTTTACAAATTTTTGTATATAATTGTATAGTAGAGTTTACTCAAAACGGGGGTTTACAACTTTTTGTATATTATTTTATTAGAGTTTACTCAAAACGGGGTTTACAACTTTTTGTATGTAATTGTATAGTAGAGTTTACTCAAAACGGGGGTTTACAATATTTTGTAAATAATTGTATCGTAGAGTTTACTCATTATGGGGTTTACAACTTTTTGTTTATTATTGCATCAAAGTTTACTCAAAATGAGGGTTAACAACTTTTTGTATAAAATTATAGTAGAGTTCACTGAAATCGGAGGTTTACAACTTTTTGTATATAATTGTATAGTAGAGTTCCCTCAAAATGGGGGCTTACAAAGTTGTAAATAATTGTATAGTAGAGTTTACTCAATACGGGGGTTTACAACTTTTTATATATTATTGTATCAGAGTTTACTCAAAATGGGGGTTTACAACTTTTTGTATATAGTTATAGTGGAGTTCACTGAAATAAGAGGTTTACAACTTTTTGTATATAATTGTATAGTAGAGTTCACTCAAAACGGGGGCTTACAACTTTTTGTAAATAATTGTATAGTAGAGTTTACTCAAAATGGGGGTTTACAACTTTTTGTATATTATTGTATTAGAGTTTACTCAAATCGGGGGTTTACAACTTTTTGTATATAATTATAGTAGAGTTCACTCAAAACGGAGGTTTACAACTTTTTGTATATAATTATAGTAGAGTGTACTGAAAACGGGGGTTTACAACTTTTTTTAAATAATTGTATGGTAGAGTTTACTGAAAACGTGGGTTTACAATTCTTTGTATATTATTTTATTAGAGTTTACTCAAAACGGGGGTTTACAACTTTTTGTATATAATTGTATAGTAGAGTTTACTCAAAACTG